>SJYA01014219.1:0-10543 GCA_006410615.1 Neotragus moschatus
GTGTGGTGTGGTGTGTCTACTATGCACATGCGTCCTCTCATGTTTGTGTGTGTGTCTGTGTGTGTGTGTGTCTGGTGTGGTGTAGTGTGTGTCCACTATGCACATGCATCCTCTCGCGCGTGTGTGTGTGTGGTGTGTCTACTATGCACATGCATCCTCTCATGTTTGTGTGTGTGTCTGTGTGTGTGTGTGGTGTGGTGTGGTGTGTGTCCACTATGCACATGCATCCTCTCACGTTTGTGTGTGTGTGTGTGGTGTGGTGTGGTGTGTCCACTACTCACATGCGTCCTCTCGCATTTATGTGTCTGTGTGTGTGTGGTGTGATGTGTCTACTATGCACATGCGTCCTCTCATGTTTGTGTGTGTGTGTGTGTGTGTGTGTGCGCGTGTGTGTGTGGTGTGGTGTGTGTCCACTATGCACATGCATCCTCTCATGTTTGTGTGTGTGTCTGTGTCTGTGTCCACATGTGTGTGTCCGTGTGTGTGTGTGTGTGGTGTCTGTGTGTGTGTGTGTGGTGTGGTGTGTCCACTATGCACATGCATCCTCTCGCGTTTGTGTGTGTGTGTGTCCATGTGTGTGTGTCTGTGTGTCTGGTGTGGTGTGGTGTGGTGTGTCCACTATGCACATGCGTCCTCTCATGTTTGTGTGTGTGTCTGTGTGTGTGTGTCCGTGTGTGTGTGTATGTGTCCGTGTGTGTGTGTGTGTGTGTGTGTGTGTGGTGTGGTGTCTGTGTGTGTCTGGTGTGGTGTGATGTGTCCACTATGCACACGCGTCCTCTCGCGTTTGTGTGTGTGTGGTGTGGTGTGTGCATGTCGTGTGTGGTGTTTCCTCCTCCCCAGTCTGGAGTGGCAGGTGGGCAGGACCCAGGATGGGGCTCAGCCAGCAACCCCACTCCCAGCTGTCGCCTCAGGGGTGGAGGGACGGCTCCTGGAAACCTGTCCCCAAGGCTGGCCCAGGACTCTGTCCTCACCTCCCCGCATCCCTCCACGCCCGTCCCCCAACTCACGCTGAGCCTTTTCTCGGGCTCCACTTCGATCATGCCCCGCAGCAGGCTCTGGCAGTCTGGAGGGATGAAGTGGGGCATGTGGAAGACGCCCCGTTTCACCTTCTCCAGCAGCTGGCGGAGGTTGTCATCGTCGAAGGGCAGAGCCCCCTGCGTGAGGAATGACAGGACCCCTTACACACAGAGCTCAGCGCATACCAGACGAGCGCCTGAGCACTTCACACACAGTGGCATGGCCAGGCCTCGCCACGAGCCCCGGGAGGGGGGGAGCTGGGGCTGTCTCCACTTCACAGATGGGGAAACTGAGGCACAGAGGCATCTAGCCATTTGCACAAGACCGCCTGGCTCTGAAGTGGCAGAGCAGTGATTTGGCAATGGGTAGTGTGTCCAGCACCTAAAAGGCTGGGGCTGGAGCTTGGAGCCTGTCCTTTAAAAACACGCTTCTCCCCAGGTTAGAGAGGGGTAGGTAATCTTCATTCAATAAAGACCGAGCCTCCGTTACACGTCGGGGATCCAGGGGTGAACAAAGCAAGCCCTTGACTGCCTGCTGCTCACACCCAAAGTGGGAGAGCAAACAGCCCTACAGTGACCGGGTGCCCGAGGCGACACTGGCCTGGACTAGGCAGACCAAACTCAGCGAGGGCTGTGGAGATCTGGGGGTGCAGCAAGTTGAGTGGTGGCCCCCCAGAATTCCTGTCTACCTGGAGCCTCAGAATGTGACCCTGTTTACAATTACATCTCTGCAGATGTAATTCACTGAGGATCTGGAGGTGACCTCCTCCAGGTTTTCGGGAGGGGGGCCCTAAATCCAGTGCCTGGAAGAGGTGGGGCGAGCACAGAGACACCCTTCAAGGACTTACACACAATGACAACTCTGTTAACCTCTGGGGAGTAGACAGCCTCCCACTGGGAAATCTGACCTCATGGCGGGAGGGAGGGGGCCCCGGGGAGGCTTCCTGGAAGGGCGATGATTGAGCTGAGAGCTACAAGAACTCTAGTTTTAACCAGGTGAACAACAGGGCTGGCAGGGACAAGACAGTAGGTGCAAAGGCCCTGTGGTCGGAGCTCACGTTCCCCAGTTTGGTTCTATTAACCCACTTGTTGTTGTTCAGTCACTGTCATGTCTGACTCTCTGTGACTCCATGGAGTGCAGTCCGCCAGGCTCCTCTGTCCATGGGGTTTCCCAGGCAAGAATACTGGAGTGGGTAGCCATTTCCTTCTCCAGGGGAATCTTTCTGGACCAGGGATTGAACCTGTGTCTCTTGCTGTGGCAGGCGGATTCTTGACCACTGAGCCACCAGGGAAAGCCTTATTAATCACTACGATATTGTAACACCCTAGGATCAGTTAGTAAGCAGCTGCTCACCCGAGTGCTCCAAGTCCTCCTGGCCACACCATCCCTCCACAGGGGACCCTCCAGACTTTCTCACGGTTCTGTGACCAGATGGTTACCTCCGGGCACAGAGAGGGGCGCCCCTGGGATTTTGCTCTGTTGGTAAATACCCCCCCCACACGTTCCTGGTACCAGTTAAATAGCTGGGAGACAACCCCTGAGTTGAGGGTGGAAGTAGATGTTCTGTGTTTCCAGCAGGCGGAGGACTGTTCTAGAAACAGGGCAGGGAGAGGCAAGGACGGCCTTACCACGAGCAGGGCAAAGAGGATGACTCCGCAGCTCCACATGTCAGCCCGGCGGCCATCGTACTTCTCGCCCTGGGAGGAGAAGGGCCGGCTCTGACGCTCACCTCTCCTGGGCCCCCCACCCCTGCCCACTCCTCTCCCCCTCTGCCCGCCCCTCGCTCACCTTAATCACCTCCGGGCACGCATAGTGGGGGGACCTGAGAGACAGAGGGTGTGTGAGCCTCTGGCGGGCTTCTACCCGCTCCCTGGGGTGCAGGTGGCTGGCCCCCACTCACCCACAGCTGGTCTCCAGAAGGCTGTCCCCCACTTGCAGGGACGCCATGCCGAAGTCTGCAATGCGGATGTTGTTTTTCTCATCCAGAAGCAGGTTCTCGGGCTTCAGGTCTCTGTGGCTGAGACAGGATGGTGGGGCTCAGGCCTCCGCCCTCTTCTCAGAGTCTGAGGACCAACCCCCCACCACACCCCCACTCACTGTCTCTCAGAAGGGGATCGTGTCTGGCAACTTCTAGTTAGGGACCTTTGCAAACACGCCCCAAAGCAGAGACAAGAATATACAAAGCCCCATGCACCCACCCACTAGCTTCACCCGTTATCAGCTCCAGGCGCCTCTTCTCTAATCTCCACCCCTTCATACGCTCTCCTTCCCCCACTCGGCGATTTGGCAGGAGACCTCCAGACGGTGTATCATTTTATCCACAGATATTTGAATATGTGCGAAGTGATCTGTTTTTGAGGTAAGCAGGTCTGGTCCTGAGCTGGCTCTTAAAATATTCATATATTTCAGGGCTTCCCTGGTGGCTCAGTGGTAAAGAACCTGCTGCCAATGCAGGAGACTGGAGTCCGATCTCCGATCCAGGAAGATCCCACGTGCCGTGGAGCAACTAAGCCCCTGGGCCACAGCTGTGGAGCCTGAGCTCTAGAGCCAAGAGGGGCAGCTACTGGAGCCCGCAAGCCCTGGAGCCCACGCTCCACAGCACGAGGAGCCACCGCGGTGGGAAGCTCTCCCACCACAACTAGAGAGGAGCCCCTGCGTGCCACAGCCAGGGAAAAGCCCGTGCAGCCACGAAGACCCCACACAGCCAAAAATAAATAAGCTTTTGAAAAATTCAAATATTTCAGGAAATTCCCTGGTGGTCCAGTGGTTAGGACTCTCGGCTTCCACTGCAGGGAACAGAAGTTGAATTCCTCGATCAGGGAACTAAGATGCCACGTGGCCCAGCCAAAAACAAAAATCAAATATTTCAATACTGAATAATTAAAAAAAAAATAGTGTCAACTAAAGCCCATCATTGCTTCCTCCTTCGCCCTCACCCCCCACCCCCTATCCTGGGACAAACTCCTCAGGATATAAGGGTTAATGATGTCCCTGGGGAGGTAGGGCAGAAGGTTTTATAGTTTCTGTTGGAAGAGGTCCTTAACTGGGTCAGACTTGATAAATTTGTTGCCTCTCGCCCCCTGGAGGCCAGTGTCTTTAATGTCAGAGTCTTGACACTTGTCAGTAGGAAGGTGCTGACAATTTAAATGGGCTGCCTTTTCATCACCAAGCTTTGGTCCTAGGTCTCAGCCCCCTCAGCCTGATCCTCACCCTATCTCCAATCCCCTATCCCAGAGAGGGAGGTGTGCAAACAAATGAGGCTGAAAGATGACCTGGAGGCCTCTATTTTGCACCTTAATTAATCATTAAAATGGTGCATATTGAATATCTTGTTTTGAGAGCTGAAAGCAATTCAATGAGGAAAGGAAGATCTTTTCATACGGACGTCCTTATGCAAAAAAAAAAAAAAATGACCCTCAGCCTTTACCCTCCACCATATACAAAAATTAATTTGAAATGGACCTCAAGCCTAAATGCAAGAGCTAAAAATACACAACTTCTAGAAGAATACATCAGAGGAAACCTGATGACTTTGAGTAGGCAGATATTTCTTTCTCTTTTTTTTTTTTTGCCACACCCCATCCCAGGGCATGTGGGATCTTAGTTTCCCAAGCAGGGATCTATCCCGTGTGCCCTGTAGTGGAAACACAGAGTTTTAACCACTGGACTGCCAGGGAGGTCCTTGGGCAAATATTTCTTAAATAGGAAAGAAAAAGCATGAATTGTAAAAGGAAAAAAAAAAAATCCAACAAATTGGCTTCATCAAAATGTGAAACCTTTGCTTTTCATAAGATATTGTTACAAAACTGCAAAAGCACGTCACAAACTGGGAGAAATTACTTGAAAAAAAATAACGCGTTTGATAAAAAGATTTGTTCTTAGAATAAGCAACTCTTGGGAGTTGTTCCTAGAGTCACCCCTCACTCTTACAGCTCAAGAATAGAAAGATAAATAACTCAATTAAAAATGGGCAAAGGATCTGAACAGACATTTCTCCAAGGAAGAGAAACAAATGGCCAATAAGCCCGTGAAGATGCTCAACGTCATTAGCCATCAGGGAAATGCCCATCAAAACCACAATGAGAGGCCACTTCACACCCACTAGGATATGCAGAATCAAAAAGTCAGACAGTAACAAGTGCTGGCAAGAGATTAGAAGCCTCAGAGACTGCTGGAGGGGATGCTGAATGCCGCAGCTGCTTCGGAAAAGGGGCTGGCGCCTCTTTCTTTATTTTTTGGCACTTCTTTGAAAGGCTAGATAGAGAGTTCCCAAATGACCCAACGATTCTGTTGTTGTTGAGTGGCTAAGTTGTATCTAACACTTTTATGACCGCATGGATTGTATCCTGACAGGCTCCTCTGTCCATGGGATTTTCCAGGCAAGAATACTGGAGGGGGCTGCCATTTCCTTTTCAAGGGATCTTCCCAACCCAGGGATGGAACCTGTGTCTCCTGCTTAGCAGGCTGATTCCATACTATTGAGCGACCTTGGAAGCCCTCCCCAACAATTCTGATCCTAGGTATACACTCAAGAGAATTGAAAACATAGGTCACAGACCAAAACTTGTATGTAAATATTCATACGTCCACATTATTCATTATATCCAGAAAGAAGAAATGACCAAAATGTTCACCAATGGGTAACTGGGTAAGCAAAATATGGCAGAGCCATAAAATGGAATATTACTCAGTAGTGAAAATATTCGACTGAGTGGCTTCACTTTCACTTTTCACTTTCATGCATTGGAGAAGGAAATGGCAGCCCACTCCAGTGTTGTTCTTGCCTGGAGAATCCCACGGACAAGGTAGCCTGGTGGGCTGCCATCTCTGGGGTCGCATAGAGTCGAACACGACTGAAGCGACTTAGCAGCAGCATAAAATGGAATATTACTCAGTAGTGAAAAGGAACGGGGTACTGATACACGCTACAACATGGATGAACTTTGAAAGCATTTTGCTAAGTGAAAGAAGCCAGCCACAAAAGACCACACTGATAGGAAACGTCCAGAAGAGGTAAATCCACAGAGACAGGAAGTAGANTAAAATGGAATATTACTCAGTAGTGAAAAGGAACGGGGTACTGATACACGCTACAACATGGATGAACTTTGAAAGCATTTTGCTAAGTGAAAGAAGCCAGCCACAAAAGACCACACTGATAGGAAACGTCCAGAAGAGGTAAATCCACAGAGACAGGAAGTAGATTAGTGGTTACCCAAGGCTGAGGATGAGGGGAGGTGACCGCTTAAAGAACACAGGGTAATGATTTTTGGGGTGATGGAATGTTCTCAAATTACACAGTAGTGTAATTTGTGTGTTCTCCGTAGTGACACACATCATTGCAAATATACTCAAAACTACCGAACTGTATGCTCCGAAGGGTGAATTTCATGCAGTAAGAAGCTTTCTTGTTTGTTTCTTTTGGTGTTTTTGCCACACAGCGCAGCTTGCATGATCTTAGTTCCCTGACCAGGGATCGAACCTGTGCCCCCTGCAGTGGAAGCGCGGAGTCCTAACCAGTGGACCGCCAGGGAATTCCCTATGACGTGTGACTTATATCTCAATTTTGGAAAAGCGGGCTGCAGCACCCTGGCTTCCGGTCATCCTGCTATGCGCTCCCAAGGGCCTGCCTTCTGGGTAGCACTTGTCCCAGCCTCCCCTCCAGCTGCCCCCTCACCAGATGGAGTAGCTGTGGCAGAAGTCCAGTGCTGACACGATCTGGCGGAAGAACTTCCGGGCCTCCTTGGGGGTCAGTCTCCCCTTCTTCACCAGGTAGTCGAACAGCTCACCTCCAGACACGTGCTCCAGAACCAGGTACCTGGGGGACACGGAGGGGGCAGAGGGCTGGAAGGGGCGTGTGGAGGACCAAAGAGCCTGACCTCCTTCCTCCAAAAGGACAAGCCCTCAATGCCACTGGCGCTGGAGGCAGAGGACCCAATGCCCACGAGTCCCCAGGAGGAGGAGGCTCCAATTTCCACTAGCCTGTGGGAAGCAGAAACTCAACTCCCATTAGCCCTGGCCAGCATGTCAACTCCACAGGTCAACACTCTGACTAGTTTTCCTCAGGAGATGAGGCAATTCCATTAGCACCAGGAGGTCAGAGATCCCAATTCTCACAGGGCCCTAGGAAATAAAGCCCCGTATTTCCATCAGCCTCTGGAAAGCCAAAGTTCTCATTTTCATTAGTGTCTGGGATGCAGATAATGGAATTCTAATCTATTCTTGGGCAATGACACTTGGAATGTGTACCAATTCAACAGTCAACATCTGTGGGGTCAAGACTACAACTTCCATCAGCCCCTGAGAAGTAAAGACTCCAATTCCCATCAGTCCTTGAGAGAAAGAGACAGTCTCATCAGCCTCTGGGAAGTCAAAATTCAATTCCCATCAGCCCCCTGGCAGCACAGATTCCCATGTCAACTTCAAGAGTAATAGTACTTTCACTCCCAGTTGTTTCCAGAGATAAGGCAACTTCATTAGCACTTGGAAGAAAGAGATTCCCCAATTCTCATAGGACTTCAGGCAATAAAGACCAGCCATCCCCACCTACTCCCATTAGCCCCTGGGCAGGGAAGCCTCTTATGCCCATAAGTCTCTGAGATGAAGAAACTAGAATTCTCATTAACTGTTGGCAAAAAAAGATTGGCTTGTGCACCAATCTAAGTCAACTTCCCTGACGTGAAAGACTACAACTCCCTTCAGGTCCTGAGAGGTTAAAAACTCCCAACTCCCATAAGGCTCTGGGACATGGAGACTCCTAATTCCCATCAGCCACCTGGATTTTAAAGACTCCAAATCCCATCAGGCTCTGGGAGGCTAAACCTCTAATTCCCATTAGTCCCAGGAAAACAAAAGCTCAATTTCTATGAGCTCAGTGGAAGGCTGAGGTTCCTCTGTGAGACACGAAGTCCCACGGGCCCTCCTCCCTACAACGATGGTGGAGTGAGAGTTATCACTCTCCACCAATGGGCAACAATGGCCCCTCCCTGCCGCCACACCTGGGGAAGCCAGAAGACTACAAATCCAGTGAGCGCCTGGGGCCGGGTCAGCTTCCGTCCTGGAGAAATCCAGCCTCTGATGGGTGCTGGAGTCAGTTCAAACTGGGGACTGCGAGGTCAAGCAGCGGGGGTGTCCCCTCTCCTGCTGCCCAGTCCAGCTGTCCCTTGGGTCACCAGTCCAGACAAAGGCCTGTTGTCTGGAGCTGGGACAGCTGGACCCCACCCCCAACCTGAGGGGGGCAATCGACTTCCAGACTCAGAACTCCTGAGCAGACCCATTGTTGGGGTGTCCAGTCATAGCACCCAGAGTTATGCTGCGGGAGGAAGGGAGTCTCCAATCTGCAGAGGAAGGGTTTGGGAAGGGTTTGGGAAGAGGTTCACTGAGCCTGGGGCTTTGCTAGGCCCCACTGCCCTAGCACATGGGAAGGGCAGGGGATCTGGCTGAGGGCACCCAGATTATGCAGTACAGAGTGTTCCCCACAGCGCAGTGGGACAAGGGACGGGGGCTGGGGAGGAAGGGGGAGGATCAGGCTTGTCCCCCATCAGGCATGGGGACGGCTGAGGCTTAGCTGCCCTGCTGCCAGGGTGCAGTCGGCCCAGAGCGTCAGGCCAGGTCAGCACAGGAACACAGAGGATTATGAGTGTGTGAGGGGGGGTTGTCCTTGCGCAGCAGGGACGGGACTGGACTTTCAGTGGCCCAGCCAAGAGAGCTGAAGCTTCCCCTGGCCCCTCCAGGCCTTGATTCCGGAAGTGTCCCGCCCTGGGTGCTTGGGGAGGGCGCATGGAGGGCGGGGTGTCTATAAATACCTACAAATATTTCTTGTTCTCGTAGACGTCGTGGAGTTTGAGGACGTGTGGGTGTTCGATGAGCTTCAGGATGGCTATCTCCCGCTCCACCTGGGGGAGAAGGGGCGGCGGGCGGTCAGCCTTGCCTCCCTCCCTGTGCCCAGCCCCAAAGGGCCCCCTCTCCCCCAGCGCACAGACACACCTTCATCAGCACCGACTCAGACAGCTTCTCCCGGTTCACGATCTTGATGGCCACCTTCTGGCCCGTGATGCAGTGGACCCCGAGTTTAACCAGACCTGGGGGAACGGGACGGCAAATGTGGAGAGTGCTCCCAGTGCGGTCTCCTCACCTCTGGCCCCTAAGCGCCCCCTTGCCAACCTGCTTCCTCCTTCTTCCTCTCCTGGCTTGGTTCCCAGTGGTCCAAACCACCCGGACCTAAACTCCTGGGGACTGACGGCAGCCATTCCCACCAGAATTCCACCCATTCTTTCCACTCCCTGTTGTCCAATTCTGTCCCTTCTGGTAGCCGTCCACCTACCTGCCTCCCCCTCCTCCACAGCCACCCTGGACGCTCCGTCCTTCCCGCATGCCCCTTCGAGTTCACCTCTCCACACCGTCTTGCCTCGCTGCGTCTCCCTAGTTCTGTGTCCTCCAATCTACCTCCTTCAGACAAACCTCTCTCTCTCTCTCTCTCAGCTCATCACTCCTTGAGTTCTCTGCCCTTTAATCTTCTGGAGACACCATGTCTCTCAAGGAATATAATCTTTTGATTGCCCCCTTCCCAGACCATGCTCCTCTACCTCCTCTCAAACCCAGACCTCTCAAGCCCTTTCTTTGATCTTTTAAAAACAGCAGCTGCAGCTGGGAGCTTGCACACCCCAAGGGTATACCCACTCCCCAAGGTTAAGCCCCAAACCCAGGAATGCAGGCCCCCAGCCCCCTCCACCTCCAGACCCAGGAGTCTGAGCCCCCAGCCCCTCCTCCCTCAGACTCTCAAGTCCAGGCTCATGGCCCCTTCCTCCCCCACGACTCAGGAACTGAAGTCAGCAACACCTTCACACTTTTCGCCCTGGGACGCAGAGTCTGACCCTCCCCCAGGCTTGGCCCTTGATCCCCAAAGCTCTGGCCCAGAACTCAGGGGTTCAGCTCCTGTCTTACACCCACCCACCGCCCACCTGGCAGGAAAGAGGTTAAGGACAGAACCTTAAGCAACAACAGAAGATGACCGCCCCCCACCCCCAGTCCACAGCCACCCCTGAGGGATTTGCCTCCTGCGGCCACCTTTCCACCTCTCCACTCCCCGTCCCACTCTGAGCCAGCATGCCGGAGAAAGGGCAGGATGCTGGAGACCCCATCGCCCCAGCCTCAGTGCCCCCATCACTCCAACAGAGGCCCTCTGAGGCCAGAGGACAGTGCGGAGAGATGCTGCTTCGGGAGGCGCGCCCCCACGCCAGCGCCTCGCCCCAGCCTGCGGCTGTACTGCACCAAGGACCTGGGCTCCTGGCGGCCGGGACCCTGGCTGCAGGCCGAGGTCCCTGGCCCACGCTGGGGCCGGACCCTCCAACCTCTGCCCCCAAAGCGGGGGAGCCTTTGGGCCCCTCACCTCCCCCAGGAGTCGGGACCCCAGAGTCCGAGCCCTCACCCCCTCAGCCTGGAGACACGGCTGTCTGGATCCCGAGTCCCTTAAGGGACTCAGGGTCCGGGAGCCCCGCTCTCTGCCCCCATCCCCCCTCACCCCCAC
>SJYA01014220.1:0-10538 GCA_006410615.1 Neotragus moschatus
ACCCCAGGTCTGTGCCTGGTATTAGGCACAGCACAGCCTGAGACATCCATGGCTCAGCTGTTTATTTTCTGTCGTTCAGGATGAATCTTAGGGTCCGTGAGAGCTGCGATTCTCTGTCCCCGCAGCTGCCACAGGGCTTGACTGTGGTCCATCAACGAATTTGTAAACCAATGAACAAGGAGAATACAAATATACGTGCACCAACGTCGGTATTCCGTTAGCAAAGCATGATGTGTTAAGTCGCTCACTGGTGGCCCACTCTTTGTGACACCGCGGATTCCTCTGTCCATGGGATGCTCCAGGCAAGAACACTGGAGTGGGTTGCCCTTGGAAGACCCTCATCCAAGGGATCTTCCCGACCAGGGACTGAACCCAAGTCTCTCACACGTGCTGCATGGGCTGGCGGGTTCTTTACTGCTAGGGCCACCTGGGACACGCCTGTTATACAGAGAAGCAGATATTATATAATGTAAATGAGGAAACTGTAAAGGATTGTTTCAATAATTTTTAATGAAAAAGATTCCTTAGTGAAATATTAAACCCAAGAAGGAAGAAATGGACATATCTGGTTTTTAAGGTGGAAAAAAAAGCAAAGACTTCTAAATAAGAGACACGTCATAAATAAAATTAAACATTCAGAAGAAAACGACACGTGTAACAGACAAAGCAAACGATAATCACGGTACCTGAGGAGTTAGAACAAGTCAATTATAAAAGGCAAGTGACCCAGGTGGCAGGGATGTGAAGAAAGAAATTCACAGGAGCGGAAATGAAATTAACTCATAAACCTAACACGAGGCGCTCAGCTTCACCAGGTATCAGGAAAAAGTAAACTGATTATATGTCTATATTCTTCCATACACTTCAGATTGGCTTTTTTTAACACTGTATAATTGCAAGTGTTGGCAAGATTGCAGAGAAATGAGCTTTTTTTGCACACCTTCAGTGAAAAAACAGAAAGGGTGAAGCTGTTTTAGAATGCACTTTTAACAGTATCGGCTTCCAGAAGCTCTGCCTTTCGCCCCAGCAGCAGCATCATGAGGAATCTGGTATGTGTAGGGTACAGACATATAGGAGGTGACGGAGCCCTGGCAGCGTCCTGAGGTGCCGGGGGGGGGGGAGGTGGCGCAGGGACAGAGTTATGTTCCTAAGAGGAAAAGCATCACGCACGGTGTGCCAGATGGACACACCTGCACATGGTGTGCACCTGTCCCAGAACAAACAGGCGTGTGAAGAACAGGGCAGGGTCTTCAATGCCATGAGTAGCTGGGGGGCAGCAAGAAGAGATGTTAGAGGCAGCATAGTAGGCAGAGCCTAGCTGGAGCTGCTCGGGACCTGCTGCCCTGCAAGGGCATGGCCTGCAGCCCCTTCTCCTCCTGTCTGCCGGAGATGAGCTCTGTGTTCACCCCAGGAGCGAGGTGGTGATGGCAACTTTACCTCTAAATTCTCAAGTTCTCCCGCGTCTCGTCTCCTGAGCTGCCCGTTGGTCTCCTTGCCCTCTCCGACGCCCTGCCTGCCCCCTCCGGAAGCCCCCTTGAAGGCTTGTCCAGCCTGCCTGCAGTTGGAGGAACACCCAGTCTTCACCCTGAGCTGCAGGCCTCTGATCATCGGGCTCCTAGCTGCACCCAGTCCCATCTGGGCTCACTCTCTCTGTCTCTGCAGGAACACTAGCCATCCTGCCATTGCTCGGTCACGTGCTCTCCTTATGACCTTGGGGCCTTTGCACCAGCTGTCCCCTCTGCCTGGAAACTCGTGTCCTTCCCCGTCATGTTAAGTCTCCTTCCAGGAAGATTTTTCCAAGAACAGACTAGGTCTAGTAAGCCTGTCTAATGCTTTCAGAACACTCCTCTTTCTCTTTTATGGAAAGTTGAAAGTGAAAGGCGCTCAGTCGTGTCCGACTCTGCGACCCATTGGACTATACAGTCCATGGAATTCTCCAGGCCAGAATACTGGAGTGGGTATACTTTCCCTTCTCCAGGGGATCTTCCCAACCCAGGAATCGAACCCAGGTCTCCCGCATTGTAAGAAGATTCTTTACCAGCTGAGCCACAGGGGAAGCCCAAAACACTTGGAGTGGGGCGCCTAAAGTTATCACTCTAGTGATTCAATGACTGTTTCCTGTTGGCCCTAAAACACCTGTGTCTCAGCTGGCGTGTCAGCTCTGCTGGGTCTCTGCTGTCCCCAGCAACTTACGGGACACTCACCAACAGCATGCTGAGTGAGTGAACGAATGAGCCCTCTCTGGAATTTAGGGGTGCCCACAGTCATCTGATGGCCGTATCTCAGGGCGGTCCCATTCTGGGCCCCAGGACCCCCGTGATAGCAGGCCTGAGCTACAGACACCCCAGCCACCTCCATCAGTGATCCGCTGAGCTCCAAAGGCCAGCTCGCCACTGAAGTGTGATTCATCTGTGAGAGAGGCACGAGCCAGCGTCAGTCTCCCAGAGGTTCACCAGAGAAGGGAACAGCCAGACCCCGAACCCGGGGGCCTCTGCCCCTGCATCTAAGCCCAGCAGGCGGGCCCCCCGGTGCCCTCTCTTCAGGGGAGAAGCTCCTCATGCATTTTCCACCAGGGATTTGGGGCTGTTTCCCAAGATACTATGTGTCCCATGTTGGTCTAATTTTCTCATTCTACTAACTCAGTGCTGAAAAAGAAAAGTGTTAGTCACTTGTGTCCGACTCTGAGACCCCATGGACTGTAGCCGACCCACTCCTCTGTCCATGGGATTGTCCAGGCAAGAATACTGGAGTGGGTTGCCACTCCCTTCTCCAGGGCATCTTCCCAACCCAGGGACCAACTCAGTCCTACTGACCAGAAAATCAGGGAGGTTGGTAACGAATGAATCTCTCCCCTCCACACCCCTCCAGAACCCTCTGGCTGTGGACACACACTTGCAAACAGCCCCAAGTCCGGACCCCCAACCATACGGAAGAGGCTGCATCTCACGTGACGTGGCTGAGCCAATTAAAGAGAATGGGAAGCTCCACAGCGTAAACTAAAGTGGAGCAGATCGAGTTCAGGCTGCCCTCACACTCCTTCAGGAACTTTATGTAGTGATTATAATAATCACACTTAGCATCTTCAAAGACCTTTTAAAGCAAAGCAAATTAACCTCCACCTAGTGACGCAAGGCTGTGGATGGTAGGCTGTCACCTGTGATCTGCGCCCTGAGAAGGTAAGGGAAAGGCGCTGTGTTATGCCCAAGACCAGAGACTCATACACACACACACACACACACACACACACACATTCTGGACGGAGCTGGGACCTCAGCCACCACACGGCCCTGCCTGCTCCCTGGACAGCCTGTCTCACCCATGACCCACTCGTTCGACCTGAGCTGTGCCCTGGGGCCCGGGCTCTCCCGGACATGCCAGGCCCACGGGCACGTCTCTTTCCTGAGTTCTTCTCGGGACCCCGCATTGGTGTGTCTTCTCAAATCAGAGACTACAGCCGTCCTCTGAACCTGCGAAGAGCAGCCCTCCACTCGGGGTGCTCACTCACCTGCAAACATCTTGGCCACGGACCCTCCTGCTGTTCCCGGGTGGGAGGTCTCAGAGGACCGGCTGTGGGGCTGCCGGAAATGAGGTCTCACATTCAGTAGATGGCACTCTTCCCTCTGAATCGGCGAGTGGCGAGTCTCTGCACACTCACACCTGGGAAGAAAAGGTAGCTTGTTGTAGTTTGAATCACAGCAGCAGGCGGGCCACTGCCAGAGATAGACGCCATTGTCTCAGCAAACTCCCTGAGGCAGTCACCTTGCTGCTTCTTTAGACCAACCTCTGGAAATTATTCAAAAACCCCGGAATTGGTTCTGGCTATAGACCGGGTTGGCCAGCATCAGACCTTCCAGAACGTTCTTTCCAGTCGCCTGGTCGTAAGGCACCGGTTTCTCTCTCTTTAGAACAATTGAAGCATTTTACGCCAAACTGTTTCCAGGACAGATGCTCCTCTAGCTTGAGAACGTACTTATGCAACAGCTCAATTATATATTCTCAAATAAACGCTATCTGTCCCATGTAATACTAATTGTTCTGTCTGGTTACTTGATGGAAAAATAATTATGATGAAATAATGAGCATCGTAAGATACCAGCTACAAAGCCGATGTGTTCAATGGGTTTAAAATCAGTTTTTCTTTTTTTAGAAAAGCATTTGCTTTTCTGATTTTCTTCTTCCACTAAAACTGTGAGAAGACAAATGAAAACTTCAAGAATCTCTTGCCATGCAACGAAGAAAAAATAAAAATCGCTTCAATTCCATTGGAAATAAATACTCACTATGAATATTCTGATGAATTTTCTTTTTCTTGCATGGTTTCTGTACGGATTCCAGTGGATGGAGATGAGAGAAATCTAATTTGACTTGGCTTAAAGCCGTAGAAGAATTTATAAAAGGCTGTTTGCATGTCCTTCAGAATTCAGAGTAAGAGAAAAGCTTGGGCTGGTGTGCAGTGGGGACCTCCCCCACCCCGGCCCGTGCTGAGTCTGTCAACCCACTCTCTTCTGTTCCAGATCCTCTTTCTTGATTTCCAGGACACCTGGCCCCAAGGGGGTCACCCACACCCTCTAAGGTCACAGCTCATGCTTCCTAGAGAAAAGACAGAATTCCTGACTCGCAACTTCCAATTCCCAGAGAAGGTTCTTCAGGGTCCAGCCGGGTCACGTGACTTCTCAGGACCAGACATCTATGCCAGGAGAGAGGGACACTCAGACCCCGCAGGTGGCTCCCAGGAACCCCCGTGGCTGGAGGTGGCTGGAGGGGCAGTTCCCAGAGGAGGCAGGTGTGTGCACGGGTGTCCCCGTGTGCATGCTTGCGAGTGTGCTGCTGAGGAGGAAGGAGTTTAGCACAGAAGGAGTAAGAGCAGCGGTTCCGCTGTGCAGGACCTTTTATAGTTGTTTGAGGAAATCACTTTTAGTGCAGGCGACAAGACAGCTGGTAAGGCTCTGGGCTCTTAAACTAGGTTTGCTACTTTGAATCATTCTTGGATTTAAACACAAATAATGTATGCTTTCTCTTTTCCCAAAAATGTGAATAATTTCTGGGGTTGGCATGTTTACTTTTACTTACTGTTATTTATTTTTAGCATGTCTGCTTTAAGCTCCACCGACTGTAGGGTTTTCCTTGACAGGGAATGGCGGGAACAGCCCCTACCCCAGGCCCGGACCTGTCTGTATTTTCTTCAAGCCAGTGTTCTGAAGCAGTTTCTCTGCCTCCAGAGGGCTTCCCGGGTGGCTCCCTGGTAAAGAGTCCGCCTCCAGTGCAGGAGATGTGGGAGACACTGGTTTGATCCCTTGGGTCAGGAAGACCCCCTGGAAAAGGGCATGGCAACCCACTCCAGGATTCTGGCCTGGAGAACCCCACGGACAGAGGAGCCTGGCGGGCTACAACCCAGGGTGTCACAGAATCGGACCGACTGAGCCACTGAGCGCACGCACACTGTGCATAGAAAGGAGGGCGCAAGGACCAGCTGAGGAGACGCAGGACGTGATGACCGGCCGGCTCCTGCACTTTCCCCACACCCCGGGCGGTCTTCGGGGTAACCCGGGAGACAGAACATCTCTCACCTCATTGCCCAACGGTCTCCGGGGAGCGGGGACATGCCCTGACCCATCTCCTGGAGCCGGCTTCCCTCCTACAGCAGCGAGCTGGCTCACCGGCGCGTCTTTAGCAGCGAGGTTGTGAAATCCTTTCTTCATAAATTGGCTTACATCAACTGAGGAGAGAGACAAGATCAGCCTTCTGAGCATGCCCTGCAGCTGGATGGCAGGGATTGTTCCTCACGGCCTCTCCTGATTGTTGCAGGGGAACTTTCCAGACTCTGGAAGTGCCTCTTAGAAATTCAGTGTTTGCGGAGGTCTGGTGGTCGACTTAACCGGCACTCAATCAGCCTCGAGACTTTCCTCTGATCAATAGCGCTGTTTACAAAAGAAGCTGGGTGCTCAGGGTGTGCTCTGGATCCCACCCGAGGTGACCTTCTTGCTCCCTCACCTGTGTGTCTAGCGTATTTCACAGAGCTGGGCATGTGCCTTTAGTTAAATCTGGGGAAGAGTTGATTGATGGAAAGGGGGAAAAAAAAAAAGACGGTAAAAAATGAAGGAGGTTTGAAATTGGCACTGAGCACAAATTGAAGGCTAATTAATAAACAGGAAGAACCTGAAGTCATGCTTGGTGTGGGAACTACGTCTGATTGTTATCAGAGATGGGCCAGCTGTTGTACATTATTCGCGTGTAACTTTGGGAGGGTGTGGCGTGTTCAGAAACTCCGAGAAGGCGAGTAGAGGGCACCGCCCGGCACTCTCAACAGAAGCTGTGCTTGAAAGACGGAGAGAGAAAACTCTTAAAAGCTGAGAATGCTTTAGAAATTGCTTAATAAAATAATTGGGTTAACTGCCTGTGGGCGTGAACTTGTAGAGGGAAATCAGAGTATTTCTGGCAGCAGGTCAAGGGGACATGATTGAGCCGAATCGTAAATTGAATGGCACCCCCACCCTTTAGTTCAAAGACAAGCACACAGCAGCACCCCCGCCCCCCACAGGCTGGTGGTGGGCACTGGGCCACGCTGCCACAAGGAGGCAGCTCCTCTGCAGGCCCCGGCTAACCGCGAGCTCGGCCTTCTGCCCTCGTGTCTGGCCGGAGTGAGGCAACCGCATCTGTGCTCCCTCTGCCCTCTTCACACCCAACGGCACACCCCTCTTCCCCTGAGGCTCACATGGCAGAACCCTCTCCATGGACCACACTCCCTGGGAGCCTCCCAGCCTGGACCACAGCTGCCTCGGGCTCCCACGGAGCGTGCTAATGGTGAGTGACGGCAGGTCAAGCGCTAACTAGGGAACAGGCGAGTTTAAAGCATCTTCACAGATGGACAATTAATATTTCATTCCGATAACCAAAAGGAGAAGGGCCCTTGTAGAAGACACACTAAATAAAAATCAAAGGGATCGCTTTTCTCTCAACAGACACAACTGCTCTTGTGAAACGGCAGAGCAGATGAAATGTGCCAAGTCTGCACCAGGAGCGGGGCGGGGGCAGTCACAGGGACCCGGTGTGGTTAGGAAGCCTGCTCCTGGTATCCTGGGTCTCTTCTCCAGCTATCGCTGGATGATAACTGTGTGCGGATTCAGGTCATCCAGCTGTAATAGGCACCGGCGGAATGTCCCCCAGCAGGTCAGATGTTCCAAGCGTCACAATACACACGTGTGGTGATCAGCCTTACACAGAATCACCCTGTAAGTCTCAGCTTAATAGTATTTCCTGCTACTTACTGGGTGCCTCAGCGGAGCACCTGTGGACACCCTCATCCTGTTAGGATTTCCATTCAGTTCAGCGTGAGTCACCGAAACGGTTACCTGATCAGTGCAGCGTTGTGCCAAGTCCTTTGGATCACTGTTTTAGCTCAGTCTTTAAGTTGTATCTGACTCTTTGCGACCCCGTGGACTGCAGCACGCCAGGCCTCCCTGTCCATCACCAACTCCTGGAGTTTACTCAAACTCATGTCCATAGAGTCCGTGATGCCATCCAACCATCTCATCCTCTGTCATCCCCTTCTCCTCCCGCCTTCAATCTTTCCCAGCATCAGGGTCTTTTCCAATGAGTCAGACCTTCAGGTCAAAGGATTGGAGCTTCAGCTTCAGCATCAGTCCTTCCAATGAATATTCAGAATTGATTTCCTTCAGAATGGAGTGGTTGGATCTCCTTGCTGTCCAAGGGACTCTCAAGAGTCTTCTCCAGCACCGTAGTTCCATGCTCAGTCTTCCTTATCGTCCAGTTCTCACATCCACACATGACTGCTGGAAAAAACCATAGATTTGAATATACAGGCCTTTGACTACATGGACTTTTGTCGGCAAAGTAATGTCTCCGCTTTCTAATATGCTGTTTAAATTTGTCATAGCTTTTCTTCCAAGGAGCAAGCATTTTTAATTTCTTTTAAGCCAGCTTTTTCACTCTCTTTTCCCACTCTCATCAAGTGGCTCACCAAGAGGAGGAAGCCCCTCTTCACTTTTTCCCATTGGAGTGGCATCGTCTGCACAGGAGTAATGCTGTTAGTCTACCAGCTCTTCCTGCGGTGGGCTGAAGGGTTTCCTCCCAAAATTCAGGTCTACCTGGGACTTCAGACATGACCTTTCTTGGAAATAAGATGATCGCAGGTGAGCTCAAGTGATGATGAGGCCCTACGTGATCAGGACTGAGATCCTCATAAGAAGGGCCGAGGGGCCAGGAGGCACTTAGGGGGAAGGCAGAGCTTGGGGCGATGCAGCCACCAACTGTGGACCCCAAGAACCACTCAGAGCTGGGAGAGGCCTGGACTGCCCCCGGGGCCCCCGGAGGAACCAGCCCCGAGGACTCCTGGACCTCAGAGTCCAGCCTCCAGCCTGGGAGACAGTACCTTCCAGTTGCTGGGAGCCAAGCAGTGGGCATGAGGTCACGGAAGCTCCGGGGACTTAACTGCACAGGATGTGGGGGCCGCCCGTCCCTCGGCGGACTTGGGAACCGCCCCCCACCCACACCTGGCTGTGACACGCCGCATCTCACGGCACGGTCAGCTCGCGGCCGCGTCTGAAGACAGCAGGCTCAGCAGGGCCAGGCTCTGACTTCCCGTCCTTGAGACCAGGAAGGAAGGGGTCTTCATCCCCCAGGCCCCCCACGCTCCGGCTCAGATCCTCGTGACCTGCAGCCCTCCCCTGCTGGCTTCCTGTCTTCTCTGCTCCTGCTTCTGGAAGGGGCAAGCCCTCTGTGTGTAACTGGAACCAGGTGTAGCTGGGAGCTTTCTGGAAGGTTCTCAGGTGGCATGAGTGGGACAAGGTCTGAGTCCAATCAGCCGAGAACTGGCAGACAAGAGGCACCTGAGACAAGCTTGTGGAGGAGTCAGGAAATTGGGGTGAGGAGTGGAAACAGCTCAGTGGAATATCAGTCCACCCAGAGGGGAAGCATGTCAGGCACAAGGTAAAGACAGGCACCCCCATACCTGCAGCCAGTTGCCCAGCTACAAAACCATCTCTCGGAAACCACTGGTGTTAATAATGTTCGTGCTTTCCAGAATCACCTTCTTGGTGGCTCCTTCTGGTATCATTAAATAGGGCTTTTTTGGGAAAATGTGACTATCCTCAGTTCTTGAAGAGGTATGTGTCCACTTTAATCATAAAGGCAAAATCTTAACTCCTTCCTTCCGCCCCCAAATTCACCACTGGAAGGACCCAGTGTGGGAGGCGAGTGGACTCGGGCTGAGAGCCCAACCTCCCTACCTGAATCTCTTCCCTCGAAGGACCATCCCGGGGTCTCAGTTTCATGATCAGGGTGCTGTTGGCTCCTGGAGGATTAAGGACGGCTGGCATCAACGGAGGCTTTATACACACAGGACTTCACACGCACCATGCCCCTCGGTCACCATAGACCAGGAGATGGCAACTTTTCCTCCCTGCAGTGAGAGAGCTAGACTCCTTGCCCATCACCACACAGCCAGCTGGGCCAGAGCACAGCCCTTTCCCCATGCTGTGCACCGACTGCTGCTCTGAGAGGCTCCTGATTCCCACACAGGGAGCGTTACCTGCCAACCTGCTACATGCCTTCCAACCACCAGCCAGAAAGAAAGCTGGACTTGGTGCAGAGAATGGGAGGGAACAGGGGCCCCTTCTCTGCAGCCCACATAGGGCACTGCGCTCTCTGTCCACGCTAGGGGAATCCTCTCCAGGTAAGGAAGGTGAGGTTTGGGCTCTCCTTGCTGTTCAGGAGTTCTAGTGTGGCCCATAATGGCCCCNCCTCCAACCACCAGCCAGAAAGAAAGCTGGACTTGGTGCAGAGAATGGGAGGGAACAGGGGCCCCTTCTCTGCAGCCCACATAGGGCACTGCGCTCTCTGTCCACGCTAGGGGAATCCTCTCCAGGTAAGGAAGGTGAGGTTTGGGCTCTCCTTGCTGTTCAGGAGTTCTAGTGTGGCCCATAATGGCCCCCAGAGGCTCCTACAAACAAGAATATTTTGTGGGACTGCAAGTGATTTCCAAGCAAGTGCAAGGAGAGAAGGAATCTAGAGCAGAAAGGAACCAGGACAGGCCCTGCGGCTGCAGATCGTGACGCCTCCCATCTCCAAAGAGGCGAGGCGCTCACTGGGGCAATTCAGCGACACTGAGCAGGCCTGACCTCTCCCAGGACTCCCGAGGACACAGGATATGAAAGGGAAAGTCACACATCTGGGGTTACCCTCAAATCCATCATGCCCAGCTACCCATCTATCAACCACGCATCACCCATCCATCCATCCATGATCTATTCATCCATCCTTCCATCTACCCATTACCCATTCATCCATAGTCCACCCATCCATCTATCATCCGTCCACTCATCCATCCATCCACCCGTTCACACTCCACCCATCCACCATCCATCCACCCACCCATCCATCCACCCATCCACCATACATCCATCCATCCACCCACCCACCCATCCATCCATCCACCCACCCATCCATCCACCCATCCACCAATCCATCCATCCCTCCACCTATCCACCATCCATCCATCCCTCCACCCACCCACTCATCCA
>SJYA01014221.1:0-10539 GCA_006410615.1 Neotragus moschatus
CGCCCACGGGGAAGACCACAGGTGAAGGGGAAGTGCTGCGGTTTAATGATTGTTGTCTGAAAGGTTTAATACGTCGACAAAAATCACAGTGGAAAAGCATACTCCTGATAGATAAGGAAAGCATTTTGAGGTTGAGAGTTATGCCAGGACAGGGTCTCCTTGTATAAAACTGCTCTATGATGTGAAGAAGATTCATACAGTCTCTCTCTCCCCAAAGGGCACGTCAACTGAGATTTACGCTGCCTAAGTGCTCTGGAGGCTGATGCGTGTCATCTGTCTGCGTGTCAGTGACTCTACAGTCGTCGCCTTGGAGGACCCGCTCCCTTCTCGCTGACCTCCCCTCCCCGCCCTGGACGTTCCTCATTCCATACCAGGTGTGCGCTCTGATGTACGGCCCCGGACCTGGGTGCCGCGACGGCGCGGAAGGGACGGCGCGCATCCTGCCGTGATGCATCCTAAGTGCGCCCAAATCTAACTAATGGGGGCGTCGGGCGGTCCAGGAGGGAGAGGAATGTGGCTTCTCCTTCTGCGTTTCTTTTTCCAGAGGCTGACCCCAGAGAGCTGTTGGGTCTCGATAGCCACAATCAATAGCTTGTGAAACAATAAGGTCAGCATGGTAAAGATTCAGAATTTCTGGCTCCACTTGGAATGGAAAGAAGCCTGCTGTGCTGAGCCATTGAGGTGAGTCTGACCTTCACTGGCTGACTGATGAGACCCGAGCAGAGGACGAGATAAACGAATAACCTAGGGAAGAGGTGGTTGTAAATATGATATCGCACGATCCTCGTCTTTGCTCCGGGAACACACAGCATTGTTATTTTGCTGTTATGTTAAAAGAACAGCTCGGCTGCAGGAAAACAGCACCTTCTTTAAGAAGGTTCAGAAGTGGAGAACCTAGACGCATATGTGTGATTTCTGAGGAGGGTGTCTTCAAATGTCTTTATAGTAATACCTTTAATTCCATTAACTCACTCAAATTTTCCTAAGTTCTCCTAAAGTTGTATTTTAAAGACGAGGGATTAGTTTTGTTTATCTCAAAATTCTAAGTGGAACTGGTAGTTCAGAGGTCAGATTTTTCTACATTTAAAACACACACACTGGAAAATAATATGAAAAAGAATATATATATCTGAATCACTTCGCTGAAACTAACACAACATTGTAAATCAACTGTACTTAAAAACATACACACTGAAGGAGTATTGCAGGTCTGATTATTTCCAAATCGGGCTGCTCTTAGAGAATTAGCTATTTCCACGGAATCTCTGCAAAACATTTTTGAATTTGATTAGAAAGTATGGAGGAAAGAAATTGCCTGGTGAATTAAATAACTGTTTGTCTCCAAGACAAGAGGTTGTTTCTATCACCCAGATGCAGATAAGCTGAGATTTGAAGTTCCACATCAGCTATGGTCTGAATAAACCCAATTTTCTGTATTAAAAATGTCTTTAAAAGTTTTCTGAAAATGTGTTAGTTATCAGTGGCTTACAAAGATTTCCTGGTGATCAAATCACCCTCACCATCAATTCTTTTGACGATTTGAGGGTAAACAACTAAGGCATATATAAGCTTCTCAAATAAATGCAGATTTAAAAACTGGAAGGAAAAGGTCTTCTTAGCGTGCATAATGCATTTGTTGAAGACAGATAATTGGAGGACGAGTTCAAGGTGCTTGCTGAAGCTAAGAGGATCAGATGGAGCTGCTTTGAGATATCAGGAGGTTGAAGTCGCAACACCCCAGGGAATGGAGACTACTTTGGATGAAAAAGAAAATGCAGAAAATGAAACAAAATTGACTCTTACGCTGAATACAATTGTAGTTGAATTTATGGGGCGGTCCTGCTCAGTATGATAGAGTCGGAGTTTATTTTCTGAACAGAAGGAAATGCCAGTCCTCATCTACCTCTACAAACCCAGACTTTCTCTTGCCAGGCAGCCTCTGGGTGTGAGTTTAAGTAAATATTCCAGAAGACCTGACAGCGTGGGGCACAAGCTGCCTTGACGAAGGTAATGACTGTGCAGACTTGAAGATTCCGAGATGTGATTACCTGTGATGGCCACGCGAACAAGCAAAGTTATCTTTGTTTCTCAAAGTCTGCCTTTATGCTGGTAAGTATTCTGGCATTGAGAATGGGACCCGATCAAAGGAAATTTCAAAAAAATGGAAAGTATAGGCTCTTTAATAAATAAAAATGTAATCAACCATTGAATAAAAGCTCCACTCTGAGACTGCTGAGACTAGGTGCTTACAGTACTCGGACTGTGTGTGGCTGTAGTGATCAGGGTAAACCTGTCTTCCAGATTCAAATGTGGATCATCTCTTTTCCCAGAGGAGATAAAATAGTAATCACTGAAAAGAGGTGCTTTTGTGATACTCATGTGGAGCCCTCCCAGCTAAAGCATTAGAAAATTCATGATATAATTGGAGTTACAAATTATAATATTTTATACGTTTATCGTTATAAATTTATAAATAGAGCCAGTACCACCTCTCATTGCAAATATCTCAGAGTCGCTGTCAAGAGCCTTACGAGAATGCCGCTACTTCTCAGACAGGCATTTCCCATTTTGTAGATTTTTTAAAAATGCTGCTTTGCCTGAATGGGAAAGGCTGGGGTTTTCCTCTCTGGCCACAGAGTCCGTCCTCCTGTCTTCTGAGTGTGGTAACTGACACGCTGAAAATTCTTTGTTTGTTTGTTGGTATTGTTCAGTCACTAAGTTGTGTCAGACTCTTTGTGACCCCATGGCCTGTAGCCCACCAGCCTCCCTGGTCCTTCACTGTCTTCCCGAGTTTACTCAAATTCATGTCAGTTGAGTTGGTGATGGTATTTAACCATTTCATCCTCTGCCACCCCCTCGCATTTTGCTTTTAATCGTTTCCCAGCATCAGGGTCTTTTCCAGCGCGTTGGCTCTTCTCATCAGGTGGCCAAAGTATTGGAGCTCTAACTTTTTTCTTTGCTTTACTCCTGTTTTTCCAGACAGGGCTGAAGAGGCTCCTGGTGGCCTCCTGCAGCTGGAATTGGCATCTTCCCAAATGTCCTGTGCTTGGGATCATCTGGAGGTTAAAGCTCACTTGGTCAGCTTGGAAAGAAGACGTCCTGTGCTTTAGCTTGAGTTTCTATACTGATTAGCTGCTGCCGCTGCTAAGTCGCTTCAGTCATGTCCGACTCTGTGCGACCCTATAGACGGCAGCCCACTAGGCTCCCCCGTCCCTGGGATTCTCCAGGCAAGAACACTGGAGTGGGTTGCCACTTCCTTCTCCAATGCATGAAAGTGAAAAGTGAAAGTGAAGTTGCTCAGTCGTGTCCGACTCTTTGCAATCCCATGGACTGTAGCCCACCAGGCTCCTTAGTCCATGGGATTTTCCAGGCATGAATACTGCAGTGGGTTGCCATTTCCTTCTCCAGGGTATCTTCCCGACCCAGGGATCGAACCCAGGTCTCCCGCATTGTAGGCAGACGCTTTACCATCTGACCTACCAGGGAAGCCCCCCATTATATGCCTGCTGCTGCTGCTGCTAAGTCGCTTCAGTTGTCTGACTCGGTGCGACCCCATAGAGGGCAGCCCACCAGGCTCCCCTATCCCTGGGATTCTCCAGGTAAGAACACTGGAGTGGGTTGCCATTTCCTTCTCCAATGCATGAAAGTGAAAAGGGAAAGTGAAGTTGCTCAGTCGTGCCTGACTCTTCACGACCCCATGAACTGCAATCCACCAGGCTCCTCCGCCCATGGGATTTTCCAGGCAAGAGTACTGGAGTGGGTGCCATTGCCTTCTCCATATTGATTAGAGTATCATCTAAAAGGTACTAGCTGATGTCACGAGAAGTAAGACAGTATAACTGAATCGCTTGTCTTTTAGCTGACAGATCTTGGTAAGTATGTCATAATGAGACTGACACCATTCCTGCCCTCAGGTAGAAAGAGAATTGACATCCGAATTTAATAAAATCCAACCCGTGTGCTTTAGGGCTGTGTGACGGCGCGGCCGAGGGAGTGGTCCGTTGTGTGTTTCATAGGGAGGCAAGCGAGCTGAAACTTCTCAGGGGTGTTGGCTGAGCTGCATCTCAAGGGCCCGAGTCTGTGGGAGCAGAGCTGGACATTTAGGGGCGAAACGGCCGGGAGACCAACGAGGGGGATGTCAGAGACACCGGAAGGCCTCAGGGAGACGACCCCTACAGACGAGTCATTCCGCCTCTGAGAGCGGGGGGCCACTGCTCCGGCCAGCCCCAGTTGCAGTCATGGTCCTGGTAACGATAACGGTGGTCTCTACTCTGCCTTCCTGCCGCCTGCAGTCCTGACTCCCCCTTCCTCCGAGCAACGTCCTCTCCTTTCACTCTGTGCTTCCCTGCTCTCCCTCCACTCCATCCTAAACCTGAGATGGAAAGTGAGAGAAAAAGAAAGGGCTTCCCTGGTGGTTCAGGTGGTAAAGAGTCAGCCCGCAGCCAGGGCTCAGACCCTGGCTCGGGAAGATCCCCTGGAGGAGGAAACGACAGCCCCTTCCAGGATTCTTGCCTGGAGAATCCCACGGACAGAGGAGCCTGGCGGGAAACAACCCGGGGAGTCGACAGTCAAACCATGAGTTGAAGGATTGGCCGCATTGGTTCATACTGGCCTTGTGTTACAGTGGTAGTTATGCCCAAGGTTTATTTTGATATATTGGACAAAGTCATCTGAGCTTTTATATTTACATATTTAACAGAAATGGGGGGAAACCAATATTTTAACTCCCAGCAAAAGAATAAGTCTGTGCCACTTCTCCCAAGCACAGTGTAATATGACTTGTGTGATACTGTAATCTAATGAAGCCTGAAATGATTGAAAAGACTGCATGCTACATAGTAATTCAGACGAATCGCTTGCTCGTGGTGGCACCCGAGACTGGCAGACACTCAGAGGAAGGGGAGCGCTTCCGTCTCCATCATCTCCAGCTGCGGCCCGACTGTCGGGCGGCCTGCAGCTGCCCTGCCTAGCTCCTCAGTCTCAGCTGTGCCCCTCTGCCTTCAAGAACATTATTCTCTTTCCTTTAATGTATCATCTCCCCGTCTCTCCTGGTCTCAGTAGTTTGCTTACTAGCATGAAGACTCAAGTTTTCTATGCCTGGTTTTTCATCCAAATGAATGTTGGTTGCTGCTCATGTGAATTCTTTTGACTTTGTGCTCAGTCGTGTCCGACTCTTTTGTGACCCTTTGGATTGCAGCCCACCGGGCTCCTCTGTCCACGCGATTTCCCAGGCAAGAATACTAGAGCGGGTTGCCATTTCCTTCGCCAGGGGATCTTCCTGACGCAGGGATCAAACCTATGTCTCCCATGTCTGCTGCATTGCAGGCAGATTCTTCACCTGCTGAAACATGGCACTATAAAAGCACATTTTAGGTTGGAATATGGCCCAACCTCCTACAAATAGAGGCAGCCTTTCTTTCAATGCATCTTATTTAAATAAAGCAAGAGCGCATAACATGTTTTATTTTTAAATCATTAGCATGAAACGTTCTCGGCTACCCATTCATACACTGTTTTATAAGATGGTGGCGCCTCCTGACCTCGGTTCTGGACCATGTCTATCTTCCAACTTAACCTTGACATTTCTCCAGGATATTGCTTCTCTGGGGGGCGGGCTGAGATGGTGGCAGCACCTTTCCTCACATTCTGTGTGGTTCTGGACTGGGATAGGAGTGCCCTGGGTGATCTGTGGGCAGCTGTTACCTGGTGCCCAGCTCTGTGTACCAGAGCCTGCCTTCTGCCTCTTCTCGTCCCTGACGTCAGCATCTCCAGGTCACTGCCCCCCAGCCACTCTGTCCAGCTTTCTGGTTTGACATGAGACTCACAGTGTTTGCTGAGCATTTGCCAACGGCAGAGGACATGGCTGTTCTAGAAGGTGTTTGCAAATGTACTTCAGATTAAATGATGGCGTTGGTGGCCTGCTGTTCAGGCCACCTCCAAAGTGCCAAGTTATTACTGCTGCTGCTGCTGCTAAGTCGTTTCAGTCGTGTCTGACTCTGTGTGGCCCCATAGATGGCAGCCCACCAGGCTCCCCTGTCCCTGGGATTCTCCAGGCAAGAACACTGGAGTGGGGTGCCATTTCCTTCTCCAATGCATGAAAGTGAAAAGTGAAAGTCGAGTCGCTCAGTTGTGTCTGACTCTTAGCAACCCCATGGACTGCAGCCCACCAGGCTCCTCCGTCCCTGGGATTTTCCAGGCAGGAGCACTGGAGTGGGCGCCATCGCCTTCTCTGGGGCTATGGTCGATGGGGCTGCAGAGGCCTCGGACACAGCTTAGCATCTGAGCGCACGTTGGGACTGTATGGATTTGACAAAATTGTTTTTACTGTAAATTTGGATGAGGAGATCCAGTAAATCTCAGAATGGACCAGCAAGGAGGAAGCAGAGTCAGAGTTCAACCCTCTGATCTTACAGAAGAGGCACTGGAATGGCAGAGAGGAAATAATGCCTGGGAGTCAACCCTGAAAACCACAGGTCACGCCAGGTCATACCAGGGGCGGTGGGGGAGTGGCACGCGCTGCCTGAGCTTTAACTTCCAATCCGTTTGCATTTGTTTTTATTTAAAGCAATTTTTATTGGCGCACAGTTGCTTTACAATGCTGTGCTAGTTTTAGAGGGACAGCAAGTTGAGTCAGCTATGCATATACCTATATCCACTCTTCTCCAAGTTCTGTTCCCGTTGAGGNCGCCATCGCCTTCTCTGGGGCTATGGTCGATGGGGCTGCAGAGGCCTCGGACACAGCTTAGCATCTGAGCGCACGTTGGGACTGTATGGATTTGACAAAATTGTTTTTACTGTAAATTTGGATGAGGAGATCCAGTAAATCTCAGAATGGACCAGCAAGGAGGAAGCAGAGTCAGAGTTCAACCCTCTGATCTTACAGAAGAGGCACTGGAATGGCAGAGAGGAAATAATGCCTGGGAGTCAACCCTGAAAACCACAGGTCACGCCAGGTCATACCAGGGGCGGTGGGGGAGTGGCACGCGCTGCCTGAGCTTTAACTTCCAATCCGTTTGCATTTGTTTTTATTTAAAGCAATTTTTATTGGCGCACAGTTGCTTTACAATGCTGTGCTAGTTTTAGAGGGACAGCAAGTTGAGTCAGCTATGCATATACCTATATCCACTCTTCTCCAAGTTCTGTTCCCGTTGAGGTCATTACCGAGAACGGGGGTGAACAGCAGCTTCTTACTAGTTAGCTGTCTCATACGCAGTGGTGTGTACATGTCAGCCCCAGTCTCCCAGGTGGTCCCTTCGTCCCCCCCCTCCCCACCGCCATAAACCATAAGTCTGTTTTCTACATCTGTGGCTGGTTTTCTTTTGTATGTAACTTCATGTGTATCACAGTTTACATTCCACATATAAGGGAGTTCATGTATTTGTCTTTGGCTTAACCTCACTTGACTTCCCCGGTAGCTCAGACGGTAAAGCATCTGCCTACCATGCGGGAGACCCAGGTTCGATCCCTGGATTGAGAAGACCGTCTAGACAAGGCGATGGCTACCGACCCCAGGACTCTTGCCTGGAGAAGCCCGTGGACAGAGGGGTCTGGCGGGCTGCCGTCCGTGGGGTCGCGAAGGGTCGGACACGACGCAGCGGCTTCACTGCCTTACTTCACTTAGGGCGATCTCCGGTTCCCTCCATGCTGCTGCCAATGGCATTACTGCCCTAACGGAGCCACGCTCCCCTGTACACGTGTGCACCTGATGGAGCGACGCTCCACTGTACTCATGGGCACCCTCTGTCGATGGGTGTCTAGGTGGCTTCCATGTCTCGACTGTTGCAGACAGTGCTGCTGTGAGCCCTGGGGGGCACGCACAGAAGCCCCAGAGCTGCCGTCCTGGGCGTCTGCCCCCTGCTCCCCTCTCTCTCCCAGCGGCTGGGCAGCAGGGAGTCCTGCCTGTGGTCCAGACACCACTGCTGCCGCACTGGGTCGTTCCAGGTGATAGTCGTCAACCTGTTTATCATCAAAGTGATACCGACCAGGTTCTCGGCTCTCTCCCATCGATGGAAACTGACTAGAGGCCAGACAAGAAATCCAGGCGATGCTTTGTGGGGGCCCTGCTGCAGGAGTGTGGAGTGGGGTAGCGGGGCAAGAACAAACAGCAGGTTCCCTTGCTTGCTGCCTCCCTGGCTGGGGAGCGGGGAGATCTCGTTTCTTATATGGGGTGCTGGTTGGCAGGGGTGTCCGGGGGTCCAGTCACAGGGTGGTTTGGGTGGTTCCCCGCTCTCCCCAGCCAGTGGTGGTGAGTGCAGGGGGCATGCGCAGTTCCAGCTGCCTGTTTTGCCCCAGACTCTCCGGAAGTGGCAGTTGGGTTTGTTTTGTCTTTGTATGTTTTGGTCCAGAATTTCCCCCAGCTGCACATGCTCACAGTATTTTTAGTCCCATGTAGTTTCTTTGTATCTTGTTGCTGGAGGAGAGGTGTCCAGGTGCAAGCAGTGTGCAAAGGGTCGCAGGTCCCAGCTCCTAGCCTGTCTCAAAAAGTAGGGTACTTTACTTGCGGGATTAAAGCGTTCACCTCGATCCCACTGGCCAAATTACGCAGGAAAGAGGGAGTAAGCAGTGTTCATCTGAAACCCTCTAGCCCCTGGAAAAAGAAGAAAAGCGAGTAACTTGAGCATCTCTCACTGGGGCTGGGAGAGTGCGATTTCCTCGGGGAGCTCTGGCTTGGTGACCCGGGCTCTGCCTTTGGTGACGCTGTCTCAGATCCAGAACTTGGACTTTTCTCAACTTGAGACTTTTGTTTACCCTGTCACATCAGTAGGTTCCCCCAGACTGCTTACTGTCACGGCCTGTAAAGTGGTGGTCCCCAAAAATGGCCCCTAAGCCACTAGCAAGAGCATCAGGGGTGCACAGGGGGTGTGCAGGCTCAGTCGTATCCAACTTTCTGTGACCCCATGGACTGCAGCCTGCCAGGTTCCTCTGTCCATGGATTTCCCAGGCAGGAATACTGGAGTGGGTTGCCAAGGCCTCCTCCAGGGCATCTTCCCGACGCAGGGATTGAACCCACCTCTCCTGCATTGGCAGACAGATTCTTTACCATCTGAGCCACCTGGGAAGCCGAGGGCACCAGGAGCTGCTTGTAAAGGTAGATTATCAAGGGCTGGCCCAGGCCTTCTAAACCCGCAGCTCCAAGGAGGAGGGAGCTGTGGCCCGTGTTTTCCCAGCTCTCCTGCAGGGGCGGCACTGGCTGAAGTCTGAGGGCTCAGGCCCTGGGAGCTTGGACCCCCACAAGCCTGCAGGTCTGTCTGCTTCTCGTTGTCTTCCTGTGTATTAGTCACTCAGTCGTGTCCGACTCTTTGCCACCCAGTGGACTATCGCCCTCCAGGCTCCTTTGTCCATGGAATTTTCCAGGCAAGGTACTGGAACGGGTTCCTTCTCCAGGGGATCTTCCCAGCCCAGGGACTGAACCCAGGTCTCCTGCCTTGCGGGCGGATGCGTTACCATCTGAACTCCTAGGGGAGCCTGTTGTCTCGATAGTGATGGAGTTAGATTTGTCTGCATCTTCGCTTGCTTTGATCATAATTTAGGACACTCGGTAATCGTTCAGGGGCGTGGGAAGGAGGGCCACCATATCCTTTGCGTGCATAGTCTGAGCCACCTATTATATCTGAGACCCTATATCCATTGTCTCAGGGGTCTCCAGCCTCCAGGCCGCGGACTGGTAACTCCCGTTAGATTAGCGGTGGCGTTAGGTTAGAGATCACACCATAAATGTAATGAGCTTGAAACATCTCCAAACCATCCCCCCCAACCCGGTCCTGGAAAAACTGCCTTGCATGAAGCCGGTCCCTGGTGCTAAACAGGTTGGGAACCCCTGCATTACCCTGTTCAATGCCCACAGCAACCCTGTACAGTGCTGTTATCCCCTCCCGCTTTATAAATAACCTGAAACTCAGAGGTGTCTAGTGAGTTGTCTAAGCTCACCCAGCTCCAAAGTGACAGAGCAGAGATGGAAGGCCAGTTTGACTTTCAATCGGATGAATGTAGACACACAGAACACAATTTGGCTCTTCTGCTAGAAACTCCGTGAAGTCGGAAGGACCGAAGCCTGGAGCGGTCCGGGGAGAGCTGAGCCGGCTTTCTGCAGTTGGTCGGGGTGAGGGAACCGCAGGTGAGAGGGCAGCCGTCAGGGGCTGGAGGTCCGGTCCAGTCGGGGAGGAAGGGACTGCTGGGCACACGCTTCTCACAGCCAAGTTTAAGCAGTTTAAATGAAAGAAGGGATTCAACTAGAGACGCTCAAGGGGGCCAGGCATGTATCATCCGCGTCCGTCCCAAAAAGAGAAGAAAATATTTAGTTTTGCAGGCTGTGACCACTCCGCCACTGTGCAACGATGTGGCCTCACGGAAGAGCAAAAGAATACACTGAATACCTTCGAGAGATGAATTTCCCCAGGAAAAAAATAAATAAAACAAAGGAAGATCCTCTGATTACATTTAAATATTTCCTTGCCAGTGCTTGGGGGAATTCTAGCATTCTGCGCTTGCAGAGGAAAGCTTTTGTGCCTGGGAACCAGGTGATTAGGGCACCGTGCCTGG
>SJYA01014222.1:0-10622 GCA_006410615.1 Neotragus moschatus
GAAACAAAGATCATGGCATCCAGTCCCACCACTTTATAGCAAATAGATGGGGAAACAACAAAAACAGTGACAGACTTTATTTTCTTGGACTCCAAAATTTACTGGAGATTGTGATTGCAGCCAGGAGATTAAAAGACACTGACTCTTTGGAAAAAAGCTATGACCAACCTAGATAGCATATTAAAAAGCAGAGACATTACTTTGCCAACAAAGGTTTGTCTAGTCAAAGCTATGGTTTTTCCAGTAGTCATGTATGGATGTGAGAGTTGGACTGTGAAGAAAGCTAAGCACTGAAGAATTGATGCTTTTGAACTGTGGTGTTGGAGAAAACTCTTTAGAGGCCCTTGAACTGCAATGAGATTCAACCAATCCATCCTAAAGGAGATCAGTCCTTAATATTCATTGGAAGAACTGATGCTGAAACTGAAACTCCAATACTTTGGCCACCAGATGTGAAGAACTGACTCACTGGGAAAGACCCTGATGCTGGGAAAGATTGAAGGCAGAAGGAGAAGGGGATGACAGAGGATGAGATGTTTGGATAGCATCACTGATTCAATGGACATGAGTTTGAGTTGGTGATGGACAGGGAAGACTGGTATGCTGCAGTTCATGGTGTCACAAAGAGTTGAACGTGACTGAGTGACTGCTGAACTGAATGCTGAGCCTACCAATCAAATAGAACCTTATCATTTAAATGCTCCAGAACACTTTAGCACCTTTGGATTTTTACAAATAGCTTGTGCTGTAGCATTATTATTTACTTACCTTTTTGGGTCTTTTACTAAATTATAATGTAGAATATTGACATCAATCTTAAGAATATATTAGATAAATATACAGAAGTCTGTGTAAATCTTTATAGTTTGGTTAACTCAGCATATAAAATGGATATTTACATATTCCCTTATCACAGCAAAACTCAATACTGACTGCTACATGCTAAACTGACTCTGTGAGACCCTATGGATTGTAGCCTGCCAGACTCCTGTCTCTGAGATTCTCCACGCAAGAATACTGGAGTGGGTTGCCATTTCCTTCTCCACAGTATCTTCGAGACCCAGAGAATGAATCCGTCTCTTGTGTCTCCTACATTGGCAGGCAGGTTCTTTACCACTGGGAAGCCCTCAATACTGATTATGTAATCTCAAAAGCTTTCTTTTTTCTAAGCCTGCCTAGATCACAAAGATTGCTCAAGCCTCTCCTAAGGACATTATATGTAACTCTTCAAAGAGAAAGGGATGTAAGTAGCTGGTCTTATCTGTTCAGTTCAGTTCAGTTCAGTTCAGTCACTCAATCGTGTTCAACTCTTTATGACCCCATGGACTACAGCACACCAGGCTTCCCTGACCATCACTAACTCCCAGAGTTTACTCAAACTCATGTCCATTGAGTCGGTGATGCCATCTAACCATCTCATCCTCTGTCGTCCCCTTCTCCTCCCACTTTCGATCTTTCCCAGCATCAGGGTCTTTTAAAATGAGTCAGTTCTTCACATCAAGTGACCAAAGTATTGGAGTTTCAGCTTCAGCACCAGTCCTTTCAATAGATATATAGGACTGATCTCCTTTAGGATGGACTGGTTGGATCTCCTTGCAGTCCAAGGAACTCTCAAGAGTCTTCTCTAACACCACAGTTCAGAAGCATCAATTCTTCGGCACTCAGTTTTCTTTAAAGTCCAACTCTCACATCCATGCATGACTGTGTCTTCCATACATGACTACTGGTCTTATCTGTAGATATGAAAATACCCCCTAATATGCCTTTCTGGGATTGTGTTACAAGGGTCCTCCTGCCCAGTGTCATTTGAGACTGCAGAAGGAGACTGAGTTTGATTCAGAAGGGAAGTAAAGTTTATTCTTAATCAAAGAAAGGAGAGGTACGAACTAGAGCTCCAGAGCGCAAGACCTCCCTGAAAAGCCCTCAGTGGGTCTGTTTTATAAAGATTTTATTCATAGGGAGGAGTATAGAGTTCTCACCAGTCTGCCACAGTTGTGTCACTCAGTAAGCCTGCCCCAGCTTTCAAGATCGCAGTACCCGCTAGGCACCTCTTCACATGACCCATCACATCCATCTTGAGTCACAGTGTGGGCACCACGATTGAGAACACAGTCCTCGGAGCTGACGTGTCATGTGCAGCCACTTCACACTAGGAACTCTGGTCTGAAATGCTGGGAGCATGGACTCTGCACTTGGCACTCTAAGAGCAAATGAAGCTAGATGAAGCACAAAGGAAAGGAGAGAGAGAGAAAAAAAAGTTAGATTTTCTTTTACTACCCAGGTTCTGTTTTTATTTTGCAGACTATTGTTAAGGGCCTTTGCTGGTGACAGATCTTTCTTCTGTTGTTCATCCTGCTCCTAATTCTTGAGAGGTGCTATCTGGCAAAGATTGACATTTTATAACTACGTTCTGCTTATTTTGGGCATCATCATAACCCAAGGGGGCTTCCCAGGTGGTCCTAGTGTAACAAACCTGTCTGCCATTGCAGGAGACATCAGAGATGCAGGTTCGTTCCCTGGATCGGGAAGATCCCCTGGCAGAGGGTATGGCAACCCACTCCAGCATTCTTGCCTGGAGAATCCGACGGACAGCAAAGTCTAGTGAGCTAGGATCCATGGGATCACAAAGAATCAGACACTACTGAAGCAACATAGCACATATGCATGCATAACCCAAGGAGAGGAGCAGTTAATTCTCCCCAGCTGCCTTTAGATGTATTTGATTGTCCTCGGGCCTTAGCCCTGACTGTTTGCCCTGAGCAAAAAACATTTGTCTAACCTTTTGGAGACAAAGTATAGCAGACAATTTAAGATGCATGGCTAAAATATTAGTAGAGAATAATGGTTACATGACAGCTTTTTCCTGAAAATGAAGGTGTCCAGGTCTTTTGGCTGTAGGCAAAAGTGTGACCTGATGTTGAGGCTTGAATGAATCTCCTTAGTCTCACTTTTGTTGTTTTCCACAAGAGAAGCTTCAGGTAAAAGTGGGGTTCACAGGAGTAGTCAAGGGGGTCCGTTGTCCCAGTTTTTCTGTTCAGATGTTTGGGCTCAGAGGCCTGTTCACTCAACTGTAATGTGCCCATGGAGTCAGCCATGAAACTTCAGAGCACAGTGGGTGGATAAGATTACCAAATGGGGTCTGATCCACTTTAGGAGAGAGCTGTTCTTGAGGGCTGTGGATTTCCTAGGTTTTCAGATTTATCCAATCTCCTGCCTGGAAGGGGTGGAGGACCTGCTTTCATGGTTTTTCCTATGTAGAAAACATACTTGAGCTATTCCATTTTAAGGGGATTAAGGTGTTCCTTCTCTTGGGTGTGGGAATGGGTCTACCATACTCATGTCCAAATGCATTTTAACTTACTCTTTGGGGAGGAATACTGTGGAACAGGACAATAGCAAGAGTTTAAATCCAACTTTCTTGAGTTTCCTGAGATAGCATGATTAAGGTCTAATTGAATTTCTCTTCCTCCCCTCAAAGATTGGAATTTCCAGGCTGAATGAAATGTTCATTTTCTGTCCAGGGCACTCATTATCCCCTTGGTTACTTGAGACACAAATGCTGGATCCTTATTACTTTGCAGGGATCCTGGGAGCCCAAACCTGCAGATTATTTCTTTTAGTAATGCCTTAGCCACTTCAGCTGCTGTTTCAGTTCTAGCAGGGAATGATCCTATCCACCTAGAAAATGTGTCTACTAGCACCAAGTGATATCTGAAATTGCCTGGTACTTTTCACAGGAAGCTGACATCAATCTGCCAATCTTGGACAGGATATGGCCCTCTGATCTGAATGGGACTTATCTGGGTGGCCTCTGCGGAGGCTGGTGTTGGGGTTATTCAGATGGGACAGGTCTCAACTATCCAACTAATTATACTTTTTATATCAGAAGTTATCAAGACCTCAACTAACCAATTGTATAAATAAGGCTTCCCACCTGTAGTGAGTTCCTTGATGAGCCTCTCTGATGGCTTGACAAGCTGCAGTTTGGGGGAAGGAGTATTATTGCCTGTGATTATTAACTAGCACCACACATGGCCTCCTAGATCTCTGTTGAAGTCCCATTTTTGACTTTGTCTAATTCTTTCTTTGTATAGATTGGAGAATATCCAAATAAGATTTCTAGTTCAGGAAATTTGGAACTAGCAGCAAACTGTTAATGGATTCCTTGAAAGACTAAAAGATATAGCTGGATATAACTGGTGTCCCCTTGAACTGGTACCATCTGTGCTTGAGATAGTTAATCTCTCCTCAGTCAGAATGTCACATAGGAGTCTAGAAGATACTATGTCTTGGCCAGGGAAGCTTGGCCACATTTGTTCCTGATCAGCTTGGTTCATTAGGGGCTGGTAAAGCTGTCTGAGGCTGATATCTTCTCTTTCTCCCTTTTCAGGTGAAAGGGAGGAGGTTTTGGACTTGCAACAGCTAAAAGTATGAGGAATTCCATAAGGTACTCCAAAGGCCATGGACAGAGGTGCTTTATGGAGTTTTCATGGGTCTGCTCAGCTGTGCTGCTTACGGCACTCCAGACCACTGTGCTGGGCACACGCATCATGTGGCAGGCAGACCTAGGTGTCAGGTGCAGTGGTTTTGCACAAGGAACTCTAGTCTAAAGTGTGGAGTGCAAGGCTTCTGTATCTTACAAGCAAGTAAAACTAGATGAAGCACAAAGTGAAAAAAAAAAAAAGTCCAACTTTATTGCCCAGATTCTATTTTTATTTCCTGGAAATTGTTAATGGGCTTTGCTGGAGACTGTTAGAAGAATAGATTCCTCCCCTTCCCATGTTGTCTACAGTCTGATTCCTGGGACCTGTGATTATGTGGCAAAGGAGAATTAAGATTGCAGGTGGAATCAAAATGCTAATCAGCTGACTTTTGAGCGATAATCTTGTATTATCCAGGAGGGTCCAATGTAATAAGAGAAATTCAGAGAGAAATGAAACTATGGAAAATGTCAGAATGAGTGTGATAAAGGCTGGATGAGCTTTTATCTTGGCTTTGAAGATGGTAGAAGGGATGCATGGACCATGGAGTGCAGGTATATTCTAGAAGCTGAAAAGGAACAAAATTTTATTTTCCCCTATGGCCTCCAAATAAGAATGTGGCCTTTCTGACACTTTGATTTTAGGGTAGTGAGTCTCATTGTGGATTTCTGACATATAGAGAAGGAGAACAATAAATCCGTGTTGTGCTAAGCCAAGACATTTGTGGCACTTGTTTCAACAACTATAGGAAACCTCCGATAGCTGTTATTCCTTCTAGGTCAATAGAAATGTTGGTAGATGTCAGAGAATATGAATGTGTCAAATTCAGATTACCTTTAATGTATGTTTTGGTTACCTTTGTTCATTGATAATGGAAAACTAGTAAAGAGACATTTTTCCACAATGAAGTTCTATGGGAAACTGGTCTAGTTCTGTAGCCACAGGTCACATGTTCAAATCTTGATTGCCTAGAGGAGCTATCCCACAATGAAAGTCAGAAACGGTGGCAGTAAGGAGATACCCCTCGTCCAAGGTAAGGAGCAGTGGCTGTGCTTTGCTGGAGCAGCCGTGAAGAGATATCTCATGCCCAAGGTAACAGAAACTCAAGTAAGATGGTAGATGTTGCAAGAGAGCATCAGAGGGCAGACACACTAAACCACACTCACAGAAAACTAGTCAATCTAATCACACTAGGACCACACCCTTGTCTAACTCAATGAAACCAAGCCATGCTTGCAGGGCAACCCAAGATGGACTGGGTCATGGTGGAGAGGTCTGACAGAATGTGGTCCACTGGAGAAGGGAACGGCAAGCCACTTCAGTATTTTTGCGTTGAGAACCCCATGAACAGTATGAAAAGGCAAAACGATAGGATACCAAAAGAGGAACTCCCCAGGTCATTAGGTGCCCAATATTCTCTTGGAGATCAGTGGAGAAATAACTCCAGAAAGAATGAAGGGATGGAGCCAAAGCAAAAACAATACACAGCTGTGGATGTGACTGGTGATAGAAGCAAGATCCAATGCTGTAAAGAGCAATATTGCATAGGAACCTGGAATGTCAGGTCCATGAATCAAGGCAAATTGGAAGTGGTCAAACAAGAGATGGCAAGGGTGAATGTAGACATTCTAGGAATCAGTGAACTAAAATGGACTGGAATGGGTGAATTTAACTCAGATTACCATTATATCTACTACTGTGGGCAGGAATCCTGAAAGGATGTTGTTGAATCACGACGCCGGGATTCTTGGCCTCCAGAGGAGAAGAATTCAATCTGGGGCCAGAGACAAGGCTTGATCACTCAGAGCTTTTGTGTAATAAAGTTTTACTAAAGTATAAAGGAGATAGAGAAAGCTTCTGACATAGACAACAGAAGGGGGCAGAAAGAGTACCTGTTTGCTAGTGTTAGCAATGGAATTATATACTCTCCAGTAAATCCAAAGAATGTCTGGAGGTTGTAAAGACCTCAGCAGACCTACTCCCATAATTTACGTTTTAAGATAACGAAATTAGCCAGAAGGTTTAATCCAGAGACTGTCCTCAGGCAGAATACATTATTGTTATATAATCCTAAGGAATGTAGAGAAGAAAAAAAGTTTGTCCTTTCTTACTCCTTGAGATTTCCAGAACCCGCTCTCCTTGGGGACCCCTAGACTTCTTATCAACCTGCCTAGAAAATGACTCTCTCAATCCCTCAGAAGAAATGGAGTAGACATCATGGTCAACAAAAGAGTCCAAAATGCAGTACTTTGATGCAATCTCAAAAATGAAGGAATGNACTCCTTGAGATTTCCAGAACCCGCTCTCCTTGGGGACCCCTAGACTTCTTATCAACCTGCCTAGAAAATGACTCTCTCAATCCCTCAGAAGAAATGGAGTAGACATCATGGTCAACAAAAGAGTCCAAAATGCAGTACTTTGATGCAATCTCAAAAATGAAGGAATGATCTCTGTTCGTCTCCAAGGCAAACCATTCAATATCACAGTTATTTAAGTCTATGCCCCAACCAGTAATGCTGAAGAAATTGAAGTTGAACGGTTTTATGAAGACCTACAAGATCTTTTAGAACTAACACCCAAAAAAGATGTCCTTTTAATTATAAGGGACTGGAATGCAAAAGTAGGAAGTCAAGAAACACCTGGAGTAACAGGGAAATTTGGCCTTGGAATGCAGAATGAAGCAGGTCAAAGACTAATAGAGTTTTNAAGAAACTGAAGTTGAATGGTTCTATGAAGACCTACAAGACCTTTTAGAACTAACACCCCAAAAAAGATATCCTTTTCATAATAGGGGACTGGAATGCAAAAAGTAGGAAGTCAAGAAACACCTGGAGTCAGTGGCAAATTTGGCCTTGGAATATGGAATGAAGCAGGGCAATGGCTAATAGAGTTTTGCCAAGAGAGGACACTGGTCATAGCAAACACCCTCTTCCAATAACACAAGAGAAGACTTTACACATGTACATCACCAGATGGTCAATACCAAAATCAGATTGATTACATTCCCTGCAGCCAAAGATGGAGAAACTCTATATAGTCAACAAAACAAGACTGGGAGATGACTGTGGCTCAGATCATGAACTCTTTATTGCCAAATTCAGAATTAAATTGAAGAAAGAAGGGAAAACCACTAGACCATTCAAGTATGACCTAAATCAAATCCCTTATGATTATACAGTGGAAGTGCAAAATAGATTTAAGGGACTAGATCTGATAGATAGGGTGCCTGATGAACTATGGACAGAGGTTTGTGACTTTGTACAGGAGACAGGGATCAAGACCATCCTCATGGAAAAGAACTGCAAAAAAGCAAAATGGCTGTCTGGGGNGACCTAAATCAAATCCCTTATGATTATACAGTGGAAGTGCAAAATAGATTTAAGGGACTAGATCTGATAGATAGGGTGCCTGATGAACTATGGACAGAGGTTTGTGACTTTGTACAGGAGACAGGGATCAAGACCATCCTCATGGAAAAGAACTGCAAAAAAGCAAAATGGCTGTCTGGGGAGGGCTTACAAATATAGCTGTGAAAAGAAGAGAAGTGAAAAGCAAAGAAAAAAGGAAAGATATAAGCATCTGAATGCAGAGTTCCAAAGAATAGCAAGGAGAGATAAGAAAGCCTTNAGGCTCCAGCACTTGCTATAAAAGAAACTTGTGAATATTTCAACTCTCATTTTCAGAGATGGAAACAAAAGCTTAGCAGGATGAAATATCTTGCCTAATTTTGTGGAGCTAGTCCATTGGGGAGAGGTGGTTAAAAACAGTAGTTACACATAGAAAACATTATGCAGCATATTTTATTTTTGATCTTGATTCAAGTGTTGAGATTCCAAATCCCACAATATTCCTGTTAATTTCTGTGATACCTTTTAGGCACTTATAATTATTTTCACTCCTATTCCTGGAATACATAATCAGATGTTTCTGCTTTTACATTATTAAAGTCCAAGGGAACATGGAAGATTTATAAAGTCCTTCTTCCCAGACCAGTCTTTCGACTTAAGGCAAACAAATTTCAAAATATTAACTTTGCTGTAGATAAAGTTAATATTAAGAAAATGATTTGTGCTGCAATGAAGTGATCTATTTCATGCCGAGTCCAACATTAGAGAGACTTATTCATACAATTACAGGTATGTTAAGCCAAGATAGACCTTACTTTCTTTTTGTTGAATCTTAAGGCATTGAAAACTAAGAAGAGTTTGCCCCTTCTTCCCTGAAAATGGGTCACTCACCAACGAAAGAGAGAGAAGGGGGAGGCTGTCTATGGTTCATGTCCAAGTACTCATCTTTCCAAACTAGGCAAACAGTTTACTCCCCTTCCTTTAATCTAGGCATTAGCCCCAATCCTTCTCAAACTTAAAAAAAAAAAAAAAAAAAAAGGAAAAATTGAAAAATTCATTCTACGAGACTAGAATTACTATGATACCACAACCACACAAAGACATCACACATTAAAAAAAAAACGAGAAAGACCTATATCTCTCATATAGATGCAAAAATCCTCAACAAAATACTAGCAACTGAATCTAGCAGTATATAAAAAGGATTATACACTAACCAAGTGGGATTAATCCCAGAAGTGCAAGGTTGCTTCAACATATGAAAAGCAATTAATTAAACACACATATTTGGAGAAGGAAATGGCAGCCCACTCCAGTGTGCTTGCCTGGAGAACCCTGGGGATGGAGGATCCTGGTGGGCTGCTGTCTATGGGGTTGCACAGAGTCGGACACGACCGAAGTGATTTAGCAGCAGGAGCGGCAAACACACATATTACTAGAGAAGGGGGGGTGTCACATAATCATCTCAATAGATGCAGAAGAAACTATTTGACGAAATCCAATCCCTTTCATGACAACTGTTGTTGTTCTGTGGCTAAGTTGTGTCTGACTCTTGGTGACCTCATGGACTGTGGCATGTCAGGTCCCTCTGTCCACTATCTCCCAGAGTTTGCTCAAACTCAAGTCTATTGAGTTGCTGATGCTATCTAATCATCTCATCCTCTGCTTCCCCCTTCCCCTTTTGCCTCAATCTTTCCCAGTATCAGAGTTTTTTTTCCAATGAATTGGCTTTTGGCTCTTTATATCATGTGGCCAAAGTATTGAAGCTTCAACTTCAGCAACATTCCTCTCAATTAATATTCAGGTGGATTCATGATAACAGCACTCAATACACCAGAAAAGAAAATCCATTTGCAAAATGCAAAAGGAGCTTTCTTCATATGAAAGGAAACATCATCAGAAATAGGCAGAAAATGTCTNATGTGGCCAAAGTATTGAAGCTTCAACTTCAGCAACATTCCTCTCAATTAATATTCAGGTGGATTCATGATAACAGCACTCAATACACCAGAAAAGAAAATCCATTTGCAAAATGCAAAAGGAGCTTTCTTCATATGAAAGGAAACATCATCAGAAATAGGCAGAAAATGTCTTCCTTAAAGATTAAACAGAAGTGTGAATTTCATCAACCATCTTGATTTCCTGACCCCAGCCTGAAAAGAGCCATTTGATGGGCCCGGCAGCTATGGCTACAAGGAGTGGAGAGAACAACTCTGAAGCAGGCCTGGGCAGACTGCATGCTGTACATGCCAAGCCACTCAGTCGTGTCCAACTCTTTGTGACTGTATGGACTGTAGCCCGCCAGGTTTCTCTGCCCATGGGATTATCCTGGCAAGAATACTGGAGTGGGTTGCCACTTCCTCCGCCAGGGGATCTTCTTGACCCAGGGATCAAACCAAAGTCTCCTGTGGCTCCTCCACTGCAGGCAGACTCTTTACCACTGAGGCATCTGGGAAGCCCCAAAGTGCATGCTAAGACACGATTACACCAGCATTGGTCTCAACTTTGAATGATTATTTATTAGCTGCATGATCTTTGGGCATCTTTAGCTTTGTGAGAGTGTTTCCTCATCCGTAGAACTATTATAGTCTTTCTTATTTCCCAAGGTCATTATAGAGTCAGGACTAGCACGTATGGAGAGCATAGCATGGCCAATAGTCAGGCACAGATTAGGGACTCCTTAAAAGGCCGTGAAAAGAAGAGAAGAGAAAAGCAAAGGAGAAAGGGAAAGATATAAGCATCTGAATGCAGAGTTCCAAAGGATAGCAAGAAGAGATAAGAAAGCCTTCCTCAG
>SJYA01014223.1:0-21493 GCA_006410615.1 Neotragus moschatus
AGCAGAATTCTTATGGCCCACAAAACCTAAAATATTTACTATTTGGGCCTTTTCAGAAACATGTCTGCTGAACCCCAGTGTATGAGATGAACCCTACTTCCTTAGAGGAAAGGAAAATAACAGTGATTTTTGCCCCAGTGGCAAAATTTGCAAGCCCATCTTAACCCACCATGGAGAAGCTGATTCATTAAATCTTAATTCCCAAGCAGGCAAAGAAGATTCCTGAGCCCCAAACTGATGCAAATAATGATATCAAAGAGTCTGTGACTTGCTAAGGTCCATTTCATATTGCCTTCCTTCAAGAAACCATTGTGATTTTATTGAGATGACACATTTCCACAAATTGATTCCGTTAATTGTTCAAAATGAGTCCGACTTTTCTCAAGAATTGAGAAGAGCCAAGAGGAAATTCTGAATAGAGATATTTGGAACCAGGGAATAAAAGCAACTTTCTATGGTTTGGGTAGATTCTGCATTTTCACTACTGAAATCATACCCACCCCTGGGGTGCTCCCTGGGTAACCAGATTCAGACAGCGGCGTGGGCTTGACGTCTTTCTTTTAATTCCCTGGGAGAATCCTGCCACCTGTCTCTTATTTGGGGTTTTTTAATTGTGAAATGGTGGCACACACAAGCTCCAAGCTTACTGCATGTGTACAAGCATAGGAAGACAGAAGGCAGAGATTTGGGCTGTGAAGCAGGAAGTACAGAATGGGGGCTGCTGCCACAGAAGCATCTGCTCCGCAAACACAGTGGAGCGGGAGGCTGTGGGAGGAGAGAGGCAGCCCCATGTAATCGCTTGAGGATGTGGGTGCACTGCTCTGATGTTCAAGTCTTGGAGATCCTGGCTCTCCTTCCAAAACCGACTTTCAGAGGAGGTAGGCGTAGGAGAATTAGGATCCGTTTTCCTTACACAGAGTTATCTGGAGCCAAAGGGGTTTCGTGTAAAATTCTGAGGGAGTCTTTGCTGTGGCAATTGGAACTCTGGTCTTACTTATTGTAGTTTATTTTCCATTGTCTGCGAAGTCCAGAACACTACAAAAGGTTTTTTGGAGGCAGTGGAATAGAAAGAAGTGGAGAGTCCTTTTCTCAATTCTAGAACCTACCAACCAATTCTGCAAGATCGTAGCAGTGAATTAGGACCTCCAATGTTGAGAACCACCTGCCCTGTTACCAGGGAGCCTTCCTGGAATTCCCTAAGCTGCATTAGCTGGTTAGCTCAGCTGGTCAGAATGTGGGCGTTTGGAAGCCAAAGTTACTGTTTGGACTGATATTCAGCCAGTCCTCTCCATAGGAGGAAGCAAAATGTATTCATTTCTTCCTTCATTTCTTCTGTCACTCAATGAATATCCATTGAAAACCTACCATGTCACAGAATAGGGAAAAGCACGAATTGGAGAGTCCGACAAACCCAAATTCAGATTCTAGTTTCCCTGTGAGCCAACAGCTCATTCAAGTTCTAGGTTAGTTGACATGTTTCTTCCCTTCGGTCCCACCTTCCCTGGACTCTCCCTGAAACTGTGGGTTGGGCTGAATGATGTTATTTTTCTACGTTTGGTACAACTTCTGCATATTCTGTCCTCACACCATATTATGCGGAAATTATTCGTTTAGGTTTCTGTCTCTTTCCTCAGATTGTTAAGTCACTAATGGCGAAGATCTTCATGAATACATGTTCACCCTTAATTTCTGATGCATGTTAGAACTTAAACATATATCTGTTGCACCAAAAGAATATAAATTCCTTCAAGCATGATGTTCTCATCTGTAAAATGAAGGTGACGAGAACACACCCTGTGATTTTGTTGTGAGGGTTAAATCACAACAAGATATTGCCTGAAGCGTTTGGGATGTTTGGAAGAGTGCTCTATAAGTATAAGGTGCCCACAAATTGTGGTTGTTTTAGTGTCTGGATTGATTGAGATTTGGTAGAAGAGAAGTCCAAGAGAATTGTGAGGATGCATGGAGATGTCTTGGTCCATTTTCCCTGTGCTGGATGACTGGGGGAGGACCTGGAGACTCAGATTTGTGAGCCACAGCTTGGGTGTATGAGTTGACGCCGGACAGTTTGTTCCTGCAAACTCTAGATCTCTCCCACTAGGTTATCTACTCACAACAGTGGGTACATGCCTTGTTTATTTTATTTTTTTTATGTTTATACTTTTTATGTTTCTAAGCACTACTAAGAAAGTGAGTGGAGAAGGCAATGGCACCCCACTCCAGTACTCTTGCCTGGAAAATCCCATGGATGGAGGAGCCTGGTAGGCTGCAGTCCATGGGGTCGCTAAGAGTCGGACACGACTGAGCGACTTCACTTTCACTTCTCACTTTCATGCGTTGGAGAAGGACATGGCAACCCACTCCAGTGTTCTTGCCTGGAGAATCCCAGAGACAGTGGGCCCCTGTCTATGGGGTCGCACAGAGTCAGACATGACTGAAGCAACTTAGCAGCAGCAGCAGCAGCAGCAGAAAGAAAGTGAATAAGTAGATAACTGATGTTGATGGGCGCTACAAAGACAAAATCTCCTGATCCCTACATCTCCCCGTACTCCTGGCTTGTATCTGCCTTGTCTTGAGAACATCGATAGTGAGGCTATTCTATAGAGAATGTAGATTGGGGGAGAAGAGAGTAAGTTCTGTTAGAAACAAGTTGAGTGTGAGAGCTGGCGGCCAAATATGCAGGACTAGGGAACTGGAAAGTGGTGGGAGCCGAAGCCTTCTTATTTAACTTTTCATATGTCTGTTTCAGCTCCCAGAACCAGACATAGAGCTCATTGTATAGCTCCCATGGTGCTTAGAGCTCACTCATTAAAAAGCAGATGCTAAACATTTATTGACCCATTTGCAAAATGCTGGGCCCTGTTTCCCACGTAGGTAACAAAGAACTGCTGCAGATGTTGGAGCCGAGTTGTAAGATAATATGACTTCTGCTCCAAGAAGACCTGCCCTTGCTGTGGTGGGTGGATGATAAATACTGGAAGGGAGAGAAGGTGGGGGTGGGGAGGCCCAGCAAGAGAGCAGGTGGGTAGTGAGGGAGTGAAGCAGACCTCTGCCAGAAGGGAAGGAGAGAAGGCCTGACTATGTGAGAGGTTGGTGACTCATCTCTCTCCATACCGTTAGCACTAAAGAAGTCTCCCTGCTCTGGGAGGAACAGTGACCAGCCTTAGGTGCCTTTGGAAAGAAAGCCAGTGACTGTATCCAAGGGAAGATAATGAGAAACACACAGGCTGTAATCAGGAATGCACCACAAATCTTTTTGTTGCAAAACTTCACTTTCCAAAGCCCTGGGCAAGGGTGCAGAAGCCTGTTTGTGTGAACTTGGCCTCTTTACCAGGAAATGCAAGATGGAATCTCCCTTGATAAATCATAGGACAGATCATATCCGACTCTGAGAGGCTGGCAGAGGACCTGGGTGGAGTAGTTGATGCGGAAATGGAGGGTCGTATAGCCCTGATCCGAAGACAGGAGAAAGCAGCCCTGTAAAAATTGCCCCAGGGTGGTAGATAGTAAATTTCATGTAAGCACCTGCTGCCCTATCCCCAGTCCCAGCAGTCTAACATTATGGAGAGTGTTCTTTTCTTCAAATATGAAATATTTTTGTAGTTGGACAAAAGCCATTAAAAAGGAGAAACTGCTTTCATTAACTAAAAACTCTAGCAATTCTATATATGTAAAAATAATATATATTTACTGTATATACTCCAGAATTATGTCAGTTCAACAAGATATATAAATGACCTTAAAAATGTCCGTGCTAGTTGATGTAGGAGTTTAATTTTTATGAATCTGTTCTAAGTAAACATACTGAAAGGGAAAAAATCTAAACACAAAAATGAAGCATTAGCTACAAAAAGGAAATAATCTAAGTGGCCATGAGGGTATGGTTAAGTGTATAGGTTTTCAACCTTTGAAATGATGGGTTTGAGAATTTTAATTGTAGGTATTTATTGAATACCACTGAAAGGAATTTATGTCATATTAAGAAAAATTAGTAGTTATAGAGTCAAATAAAAGTATGAAATCAGTTATGTAAAAATACACACACAGAATCAAACCTTTAAAGGAAATATACTAAAAGATTAACCATGTTTGATTTCAGATGAGGAGATTACAAGGATTGTTTTTGGTTCTTCATGCAACTGATAATTCATAAATAATTAATATGTATGCACTACATCAGAAAAAGACAGAAAAGAAGGCATGTGATTTTTTTTAAGGAAGATATTGTGAAAGTATTTGTTCTTTTCAGAGAGAATGTGTGAAAAATCTAGGTACCCTCTTTCCTTCCCTGGGATTCTGAGATTATTTTTACTCTCAGGAAGATCTTTTCCTTCCTCATCACCAGTTAGTCTGTTTCTGGGGACAAAAAAAATAGTGAATTTGCTGTTTGAGCTCTGTTCCAATTATATGGTAATTCTCTATTACCTTCCTGGAAAAAAAAAAGGTATGAGACACTTTGATATGATATTCAAGGGCTATTAGCCCCAAACCCCACCTGATCTCTCTAACTTCTCATCAGTTTCTTACATGTATTTTAATTAATTGATTAATTATTATTATTGAGTTATAATTGACCTACAACATGATGTTATTTCTAGATTTACAACAGTGATTTGATGTTCCTATTCATTGCAAAAGGAGCATCATGATAAGTCTAGTTACCACCTGTTATCCTATAAAGATGTTACAGTGTTGTTAACTGTATTCCTCATGCTCCCCACTTCATCCTATGACTCATTTATTCCTACATGCGTTTTCTACCCAAATCAAAACCCCTCTCAGACTCATCATTTCTTGTTTGGGTCCCCACCTTCCCACTTCTGAACCTCTGCTTCTTCCTGGAGATGTGTTCACAGAGCACGTACTGAACAGCCAAGCAGAGCGGGGACCTTGCTCAGATGGCCAGGCTGAGGCTGCAGTGTGGTGCTTACAGACCACTGCTCCTCTCTGAGCCTCAGGTGGCACCCTGTGACAGGAGGGAGGGTGACAGGTGGTTGCCAGGCTTCCTTGCATCTCAAGAGCCTGGCCAGCCTTGTTCCCTTGTGGCCCTGGGTGCGCTCCTTCATCTCTCCGCACCTTGTCTCCCATGGTGACAGCTGCCTCAAGTGCCCACGGCTCTCCTCTGCACCTGGTAGATTCTACACTTCCCAGTTGACTGTTCCTTGTCCTTCATGATATGTCCCAAGAAGTTCCAATTAGCAGTGAGTGTGCATACCAGTCCCTTGGCCACTTATATTTACTGCCTCTTATCAAAACCATGGTGCCTGCCAAGGATACAAAATGTACTATCATTTGAAAACATTTGAACCCCAGGGAAAAGAAAACAAATTAAGTGAACTTTGAGGTGAACTTGCATACTTCTTTAAATCCTTTTTTTAACTTTTTCTCTTATATTGGAGTACAGTTGATTAACAATGTTGTATCAGTTTCAGCTGCACAACAGTGATTCAGTTATACATGAGTTTATTTTTTTTTCAAATTCTTTCCTCGATTAGGTTGTTGCAGAATATTGAGCAGAATTCCCTGTGCTGTACAATAGGTCCTTGTTAGTTATACATTTAAAATATAGCAGTGTCTATATGTCAATCCATGACTGAGCGACTTCACTTTCACGTTTCTCTTTCATGCATTGGAGAAGGAAATGGCAACCCACTCCAGTGTTCTTACCTGGAGAATCCCAGGGGCAGCAGAGCCTGGTGGGCTGCTGTCTCTGGGGTTGCACAGAGTCGGACATGACTGAAGCGACTCAGCAGCAGCAGCAACTACATGTCGATCAAGGTCCAATAGAGCCCAACATGTGACCCCCATTTATATAAGGGGAGAGAGTTATTTACAATATTTAGACTATAACATTTCTGCAAATCCTTAGAAAAATTACCCATGAGTCCACAGTAAGTCTGTGTTTCTTTGTTTTGAGTCAGAGCAATTTTTTTTTCTTTTCTCACCAGCATATAAAAATGAAACTCATAGGAGTCTGAACAACAACAGCCACCAGAGGGTATATCCCCCTTCTATCAACCATTGGTTTAACCTGCAGTTCCATGTATAATTTATACCACAACCAGAGTCCTCACTCTCTTCAAGTTTCTACAAATGCTTTGTTCCCCTCTTTTCTCCCCACTTCCTCTGTGCTCACGTGGGACAAAAATAAGAGGTTGGTTGAGGTAACCAAAGATATGCTCGTGTTGAGAGCATCTTCGCCCTGTTCTAGCACAAAAGGGCCCTTTTATTTATTTATTTGTTTGTTTGTTTTTATTTTTATTTTTTTAAATTTTTATTTTTTAGTTTGTTTTGCTTTACAATACTGTACTCATTTTGCCATACATTGACATAAATCAGCCATACGTGTACCTGAGTTCCCAAAAGGGCCCTTTTAGAAGGAGGGCTCAGAGTGCTCTTCTGCCTCAACCTCACAAGAGTCGCCGGGGCGGATGGACAGTTCCCTGCTCTTTACTCTCTCTCTGCCCAGGGAGCCTTCTTTTTCCTTCTGTTTCTTATAAACAGTATAAGAGACTGTGAACTGTTAAAGGGCAGGCGTTCTGCTTTGTTCATCTTGGCGGCTTTTTTGGGTACCAAGTGTGGTGCTAAACACAGGAAGGCACTGGCATGTGTTAGTGGAACGAGTGAGTGAACAAAGGCAGGACAGAGACTCTGATGGTAACAGGAGCAGTGGGAACTATGCAAAGAGTGCAGGCTTATAGTCAGAGTGGTGAATGCGTCCTTGCTCTGGGTTACTGGTTATGTAACCTGGGGGAAGCTCCTTCCTCTCTGGGAGGGTAGTTTCCCCAGCTGTTGAAAAAGTGTGATGTGTGTGTGCCTGTTGATTACTGATGGAAAACGTGTACCTTAGGGAGAGTGTATGCTAATTCATGTGGCACATTGCTGCAGCTGTATAGCAGGCATTTTTGTTGCACTGTTTTTCCTCAAATATTTTAAACTTGAAAAACCTTAGAATCACTCAGGAAACACAACCCATAATCCCATCATTTACGAATGATATGAAGTGAGAAGTAAAATTTTCCTTCTCAGCCATTTCTTTTAATTCCCCAGAGATATCTATTTTCCTTAACATTTAATGTCTGATGCTCACCCTTCCTGATCCTGTTCCAAAGGTGCACAGGCATATCTTTATGTACAGCAAAGTGAATTAGCTATACATATACATGTATCCGGAGAAGGCAATGGCACCCACTCCAGTACTCTTGCCTGGAAAATCCCATGGGCGGAGGAGCCTGATGGGCTGCAGTCCATGGGGTCGCTAGAGTCGGACACGACTGAGCGACTTCAGCTTCACTTTTCACTTTCATGCACTGGAGAAGGAAATGGCAACCCACTCCAGTGTTCTTGCCTGGAGAATCCCAGGGATGGGGGAGCCTGGTGGGCTGCCGTCTACGGGGTCGCACAGAGTCGGACACAACTGAAGTGACTTAGCAGCAGCAGCATACGTGTCTCCCTTCTTTGTTGGATTTCTTTCCCATCACCTCTTTTGAAATGTTCTCAGGATGGCATTGAAATGGTGAGGAAGGCTTAGGTTGCAGAAATGTAGCAGAAAAATTACAGAGGCTATCTCAACAATCTCAACAATGATACTACCCCACCACCACCACCCCACCCCACCCCTAGGGAAGTATCTAGAAAGGGCCTGTAGGCATCTGGTTACGACTGGCCTTAATTGACATCTTCCTCAACTATCTGCAGGAAATATCAAGTATGTTATTAAAATTCACAGATGCAATCAACTGTCAGAGTCACTGGAGACCAGTAATTATTTCACAGGCATCAAGACTGTTTGGGGGTGCTGACAGGAAGGAGAACAACTCAGCCTGGAAAAATACAAACTGCCGTCAGTGGGAAAAAGCTTAGGGAAACAGGGCTGGAGAAGGGGTGAAGCAGGGAGGCCTTTAAAACTTTAAAGGGGCACTAAAATCTCAGTGATAAAGAGAAATAATCCTTTAATGTGATGTTGAAATACAGCCGCAGTGGAGCTCCAAGCTAATCTTTGACATGTAAAAGCCTTGGTTAAGCACATGAATGTTAGACATATCAGACATTAGGCCATGATTTATGGAAAAAAATACCTCTGAAAAAAAGAATAAGTAGATTTAACTGTTTCTGTTTACTTCCTGGGGCTGAATTAACAAATTGCCACAAACTGGCTGGCTTACAGCAACCAAAATTTATCATCGCATCCTAGATGCACTGTTACTGCAGTAATAATGTTCTGGAGGCTAGAAGTTCTGGCCAGGAAGGAGTCGGCAGAGCCACGCTCCGTCCAGGGGCTCTAGGGCACCATCCTGCTGGTCTCTTCCAGCTTCTGGTGCTCCTGCCGTTACTCCAGTTCTGCCTCTGTAGTCACACAGNGTTACTGCAGTAATAATGTTCTGGAGGCTAGAAGTTCTGGCCAGGAAGGAGTCGGCAGAGCCACGCTCCGTCCAGGGGCTCTAGGGCACCATCCTGCTGGTCTCTTCCAGCTTCTGGTGCTCCTGCCGTTACTCCAGTTCTGCCTCTGTAGTCACACAGACTTCTTCCTATAGGGCGTGTCTCCGCCTCTGTGTCTGAATCTCCCACTCCTTTCTCTAAAAGACACTAGGCATTGGGTGATGTCCTCATCTACTATAACCTCAATTTAACTTGATAACATCTGTGAAGATTCTATTTCCAGATAAGGCTACGTTTATAGGTACTAGGGGTTAGGACTTCCTCCTAGGGTGGCACAGTTCGACCTACTGCGCTATTATTAATTAACAATGGTGGGTTCGGTTTAACATAGATGCAGCAGAAGCAGATTATCTGTTTGTAGGAATCTGGCAGCCAAGGCATGGGCCAACATCTGCCATGATTTAAATACCTAAGAAAATATTTAAGGATACACAGTTTGGTTTCTTTGGGGGTACATATGCTCTAACTTCTGCTAATGGATATGGTGAAGGATTTTTAAGGGTAGTCCTGATTTCAGATATTCAGATGATGATGACTGGAAAATATTTTTGCTCAGTTTTATCTTTCTGTTGTTGATTTTTTAGTTTTCTCCATAAAAGCAATTTTCTGATTTGTTATGACTATAACTGAATGTGATAACTTTTAGAGATTTTTTTTCACATAAAGGCACAGACTAGGAGAACAAAATCTTCTGTCAGACCTAGCATGCTGACTTTTTGTTCATGAAATATGACTGTGCCTCTGAGACCTGCCAGAAGAGGATGAAACAACGGGGATCATTGGATATCATTTGAATTTGAAGTTGAGACAGATGTGCGAGGGAACCAAATCTGTTTTCTCCCATGTTTCAGACACATCAAAGCCAAGTTCTGAAGCATAAATGTGGCGTAGTCCTTTAGTGAACATTGTTATTAACATCCTACATAAAGTGTAGAAAAAATCTGTTGTATAGCAATAATATTTAATAACATGAGCTATTTTGATTATTGGATCACTCATCCATAGCTATTATATAGTCAATAAATGTATCAATAAATTAACAATCCAATAATAATAGCTAAAGTTGGAGTGCTTATTACAGACCAGGCACACAGATAGACCCCTTTAAGTGCATTGTTTCACTTCTAATGCAGTCGTTCTCTCCTGAGAATGAGGTTCTGTTTACGTGGGCTTGGAATGACCTGCATATGTTTTCTGCTTTTGGTTGAGGATCACGAGCCCATTTGGAGGTAGCTCTGAACATGGGCTGTTTTCTGTATGAGAGCATTGGACCCGAACACGCAGGAAGCACGGTCAGCAAACTGTGCTAGCGCCAGTGAAGGAGTAAGTCAGACAGAAGCCAGTTGTCATGGACACCGCATTGCTGTGCATTCGTTACACTACTAAAGAGCTTTTTAAGAGCTCGGAAAGCGTTTGCTTTTTTCAGGAAGGCTGAAGTTCTCCCTGCGATCTTGTTTGCAGAAGTGACTGATTTGCTTTGTAAACACTTTTTATAGTGCGAAGTTAAAATGAAACTTATTTTAGTTCAGTTTATCCCTCACTATAAACTAAGAATGAGTAGAAACTAAATAAATAGGTAATTTTAGAAAGTGTCTGAAGAATGAAGTCCCAGAATTTGAACCAAGTGACTAAAGGCGTTTGTGGACTTTCCATTCCTGTTGAAAATTTAAATTTGTTTAAATGCTCGACATTTCATTGCTTTAAGTATGTGATTATCTTGAGGCAAGGCTGAAATAAAGATTCTGAAATCTGAGGTTCAGACATGAATTCTCCGGGTAACTTGGAAGGGAGTGTTCTATAACCTTGATAGGAAAAAAAATCCTCTATTTTTTTCTTAAACTCTAACCAAAATGTAATATTTCTTCCAATTAGTAGAAATTAATAGTATTTTTCTGTCTCATAATTTTAGCAGCTATCTCAAAATATTATAAATACTCATCACCCCTTTGAAATTATAGTGTTATTAGATCATTGACTAGATCTTATTACTTAATGGATTAATAACATCTATTATTCTACTATACATTTTCAAATATTTTTTAACTAGTATCATTAGTTTTGTTTCTAATCCTATGCTCTTTATTTTATGCATTAAACATTATTCCTGGAAAACACTCAGAAGCTTCACCAGACTACGTAAGGGTCCAGGGCACAAAAAAATGTTAAGATCTCTCAGGTTGGAGGAACCATATTGTCCTTCTCATTTTTGATTCTGTGGGTGTGTGAGGGCTTGGGTGTGATGCTGTATTAAGAATGTGTGTGTGTGTGTGTGTGTGTGTGTGTGTGATGGCAGGGTGTGGCCTTATAGATGGCTCATGGGTCAAGAGGAATGAAGTTCAACAGCTGTAAAGTTTTCCACTGTGTGGTCCTTACTGAAGATGACACTTTCTGTCCACTTTAACCCAGTGTATCATTCAGGCAGCAAAATGTATGCTGGCGTGGGGCAGAGAGGCAGGCATCTGAGCTCCACTTGACTGCTTTCTGAATGTGTGGCCTTAAGCTCATTGGGGAACCCTTCTGTATCTTGTCTGTAAAAGGAGTTGAATAGCATCTCTCCTCTTGCCTCATGCAATTGATCACAGAAGAGAGAAAGAGAGAATGGAAAACTTCTCTGTAAACCCTAAAACGCCCAAGAAGCATAAGGGAGTCCTGCTGGCAGAGAGCTNTTTTTTTCTTAAACTCTAACCAAAATGTAATATTTCTTCCAATTAGTAGAAATTAATAGTATTTTTCTGTCTCATAATTTTAGCAGCTATCTCAAAATATTATAAATACTCATCACCCCTTTGAAATTATAGTGTTATTAGATCATTGACTAGATCTTATTACTTAATGGATTAATAACATCTATTATTCTACTATACATTTTCAAATATTTTTTAACTAGTATCATTAGTTTTGTTTCTAATCCTATGCTCTTTATTTTATGCATTAAACATTATTCCTGGAAAACACTCAGAAGCTTCACCAGACTACGTAAGGGTCCAGGGCACAAAAAAATGTTAAGATCTCTCAGGTTGGAGGAACCATATTGTCCTTCTCATTTTTGATTCTGTGGGTGTGTGAGGGCTTGGGTGTGATGCTGTATTAAGAATGTGTGTGTGTGTGTGTGTGTGTGTGTGTGTGATGGCAGGGTGTGGCCTTATAGATGGCTCATGGGTCAAGAGGAATGAAGTTCAGCAGCTGTAAAGTTTTCCACTGTGTGGTCCTTACTGAAGATGACACTTTCTGTCCACTTTAACCCAGTGTATCATTCAGGCAGCAAAATGTATGCTGGCGTGGGGCAGAGAGGCAGGCATCTGAGCTCCACTTGACTGCTTTCTGAATGTGTGGCCTTAAGCTCATTGGGGAACCCTTCTGTATCTTGTCTGTAAAAGGAGTTGAATAGCATCTCTCCTCTTGCCTCATGCAATTGATCACAGAAGAGAGAAAGAGAGAATGGAAAACTTCTCTGTAAACCCTAAAACGCCCAAGAAGCATAAGGGAGTCCTGCTGGCAGAGAGCTCGTCTGGGTGCTGCTCTCGTGTGGCCCTGAAGCCCAGCGCTGTGGACCAGGCATGAGGAGCAGGAGGCAGCTTTCCCTGGATGCTCTTTGTCCTGGGATGGCTAAGAGCAGAGGGAATCTAGTGGGAAATTTCAAGAGGCTTGTGGTAGGCTGACTGATGCCCCCCAAAGATGTTCATGTCCTAATTCCTAGAATCTGAGGATTTATTACCATAAAATTTTGCAGATATGGTTAATTAAGGCTAAGGACCTTGAAATGGAGAGGTTTTGCTGGATTGTCTGGGTGGACCTGATGTATTCACAAGGGTCCTTGAAAGAGGGAGTCAGGAAGATCATAGTAAAAGAGAGAGGACATAAAGACAGAAGCAGAGGCCAGAGAGGAAAGAGGTGTGCTGGGAAAGAGGAAAGAGGCCGTGGTATGCTGCTGACCATGGGCCCAGGCATGCAGACAGCCTGGGGATGCTGGAAAAGGCAAGAAAACAGATTCTCCCCTAGAGCCTCCTGAAGGAAGACAACTCTGCCAATGCAGCAACTTTAGGACCTCTGACCTCAGGATAATAAATTCGTGTTGCTCTGAGCCACTAAGTTTGTGATAGTCTGTTACAGCAGCGATACAAGGCCACTCCACTGGGCCTTTAGATTTGGCGGAGTGCTTCAGGCTCATACAGAGTCCTTGCCATAGTATTGGTGTTTCCTGTGAGTTTAATATTTTTCTCTTGCTATATCTGTGTTTCTTTAGGCTGGTGAGGATAAACATTGAGCAAATGTAATAATAATAAAGTTTCTGGCTGCATCCTCAGTTAGAGAACCACCAACTCTTTCTCTTCCATGGCATTAAAATCTCCTCTAACAGCTCCAGGGATTCTTAGCCAATTTTTCTCCTGTGGCTCAGGAACAGGGCCATCTCATCTACCCTGAAACAGCTCCATTTTCCGCCTCTTTCTTCCCTACTCCCGTTCTGGCTCCTGGAGGGCTCCAGTGCCAGAGAGCAGGGGCCGTGGCTGCTGCCACCGCTGTGCCCTCCGCAGCCACACCCCCCGCCCCCACCCAGCCCAGGGAATCACGTGCGAATGTCCACCCCTGGGAGTGGCATCAAAGCCACGCTGGGACGGCTCCGCCGTTCCCCACCTGCCAGGTCTCACCAAACCTTGAACCTCTTAATGCTTTGATCCAGGTTTTCACTGAAAAGGAGGAATCATTTTCATCCCACTTTAAAGCCAGGATCCAGTCTGTCAGTATTTTCAATGCCTCAACAGCATAGCTAATATCCACTGGAATACTTTAGGTGATATTGACTGAGTTCAACATTCATGCCTCCTCTGATTTCAGTTGCTTTAACACAAAGTGCAAATTTCCCCGAGCTGCTTCTGTCATCTGTTGGTGCTCAAAGGCTTGCGTGGTTGGGAAGGGTAAGTGGTTCCTCTCTGATTTGCCAGAAGCGAGTGGTTATGTTAGCTGAGGAGCCAGCACACTAATTTCAGTGATTTGATTCTGGTACAAGTTCCGTGGGGCCAGAGGGTGGGATGGTGCTTTTTGCTTTGGCCTGGGTAAACATTTGATGCTTGTTATGGTGGTTGAAATGCTGGATTTGATATTGTGTCTGTGTGCCAGGAGGTTCACAGTAAATGAGGGGTGTGGTCTGTTAGGGGAAAGTGGCCGTGGCTTGGCCTCTCCACACCGTGTGGCACACACACACGTGCTCTGTAACATGTGAAGACGTTGTGTGGGGGCTGACCTTGAGGAACTGTGGGCAGTGGTCTCCGCGAGGGGAGAGGAGGCGGTGGAGTGCGGCAGAAACAGCACCGGACTGGAGTGAGTTTCCACTGCTTACTGACTCCCACTACTTCTCATCGGTGAGGCTTCTTCAATCCTCTGCTCATTCCTTCATGACTCAGGCCATATTGATGTAGCACCAGGCTAAGCATTTTTCGAATTGAATAGTGAACAAGACAGATGCTACCCCTGTGCTTTTTTTTTTTTTTTTAATTGGAGGATAATTGCTTTACACCGTTGTGGTGGTCTCTGCCATACATCAGTGCAAATCAGTCATAACTTTATATATATGTCTCCCCTCCCTCTAGAGCCTCCCTCTCCTGCTCCAGTTCCACCCCTGCGCTCTGTGACAATCCCTGTGCTTTGCGGTCTTACTGTTGAGCAATTGCAATGAGTAACGGCGATCCTGTCCTTAGTACTTGCTGAGGGTTATCTTGTCCCAAGCATGTGGGTTATGATGGAAGAAGCAGGAGTTAGTGGAGGTTAAGGTCAGGGGAGACTCTGGTAGGAGATGATTAATTACTGATGCTTGTCTTACTTTGGGCTCATGTCCTTTCTCTGACCCTCTTTCCCTCTCCTCTGTGTCTTCTCTCTTGCCTTCCTCAAGCCACTGTCCCGGCTTGTCTCCTCTCTTCAGACCTCTTTCCCATCAGCCTCTCTAGGCTGACCTTTTGCTCAGGTTCTTGTCTGGAATCTCCAGCTGCCTGATGGAAACCTGCTCATGGGAACCCTCAGGCATTTCAAAGGCACAACATCTGCGGAAGAACTCAACAAGGCCCTTGTTTTTTCTTCCCTTTTTGGTCTCTGAAAATTTTATCATAATTCTTTTTTCATTTAGGTCAAAAACTTAGTCACCTTTGAGTCTATGTCACACCTGCCAGTCTCTTAGCCCTACCCTTAGTACCTTGGCAAGTTATTAACCACTGTGCTGTGGTTGTTCTGCCTGTAAGAGAGTCATGTCCATCCCAGAAGGTTATCATAAAGATTAGATGAGTCAGCACGTGTGCAGTGCTTATTAAAGTGCCTGCTCTAATATCAGCATTCCATCCGGGTGCATCCTCTCACCCCTTGTTTCTCCATGTTGTTTTCTCTTGTACCTTAACTCTTTGGTTTTATCACTCTCATTGTCTCATATTTCTAAATTGTTTGCAAACTGGTCCACAGACTAGTGGCTGGACCTGAACTACACGATACTACCTTGTTTTTCTTCACATTTCCCAGAAAACTCTTTCTCTCTCACATACACAGACACACAAACATATATACCTCTAAATATGTACATATATGCATACACACACACATATAGACACATATGTATATATGTACCGAACTATACAAACACGCACACATACATATACAGATTCACATATACTCTTTTGTTTCTTAATTGACTCAATGTTTTGATTGAGAAGAAAAAAAAGTGAAAGTGTTACTTGCTCAGTCATGTCCGACTCTGGGATCCCATGGACTGTAGCACACCAGGCTCCTCTGTCCATGGAATTCTCCAGACAAGAATTCTCTAGGCAAGAGTACTGGAGCCTTTCCCTTCTCCAGGGGATCTTCCAGACCCAGGGATGATCCCACGTCTCCCGCATTGCAGGCAAATTCTTTACTGTCTGAGCCACTAGGGAAGAAAAAGACCTGGGCAAATCCTTACTTATGGTGTGATGGTGAAAGAGTAATTTTGAGAACTGTTCAGAAAATAGCTTTCCATCCCACTAACCATAAGATATATATATATATATATTTTTTTTTTTTTTTTTCCAATGAACCAGTCTTTCTGTTAAGGGTGGATTTGCTGACTGGTCTTAGTGAAAATTACCAGCAGGGATGTTCTTAGAGACTCTCTGTCCCTACGAAATGGATCTGCTCAGAAACATGGAAAGCCTTCCTTAGATAAGCCTTTGTAAATGGCTTCTGTGATGGAAATAGCAGTGGGAGGTGGTGTCAGGGATTTCAGGTTGACAGCATGTAGTTAGGATTTTTCTTGACAGTGTAATTTCATCATTATGTATATCTTTTCATTATGGGCTTTAATTGCCTAGTTTCATTCTGCAATTAAATATAAAGAAGTTAATTTTGTAGATATTACGATCAGCTCAAAAGCACTTCCTGGTTCTTTCCCCAATGCTACCTTTCCAAGAAAATTAATACATTTCTACAAAGTTTGTGCACAGGAGGAACCTCTCAGAGGGCAGCTTTGGGAGCCAGTGGGTGTTTTCATGGGAGGGACCCTGGTTCAAGAAGGATATGGGAGCATTACCCTGATTATATTCCCTGTAGATTGTGCAGTTTCTTCTCAGAGGGATATTGCTGGGTCTAGGGTAGTGAGAACTCCTTGTATTTGCATAAATAAAGCCAATTTCTCTGGACTGAAATATTTAAAGGTGGCATTAATTGTTAGTGAATCACTAACAAGCGAGGAAAGAACTAGTGTTAGAGCAACTCTGGCTTTTTGTTTCTCTTGTAACTTATTTCATCTTAGTGATGAAAAGGCATTTTAGATTCATAGAGTTTATATTTTGTGTGTGTGAGTAGCTAATTGTCTGTGTTTGTATCATTCTAGCACTTCTCTGTCGTCAGAGAAAGAGAGGAATTGCTTTACGTTTTTAACAGACACAGGCCTTAATTAAACTATAATTTATTTTCTAAGAACTCTCAGTAATTCAGGTTTCTCTTCATTTCTTTCTCTACTTACAGCACGCTGCTTTTAGAAGGCAGCACTAAAAGACAGTCTCTCCCTATGGACCTGACTATGTTCATTTTATCCTTTATATTCGACATATTTATCTAGCTCCCTCATTTATAAATATAAGCAAAAAGAGGAAGCTTGGTAGAGTAGAAAGAGCCTTAGTAAGGATCCTGGTCCTTCTGCACATGTATCTTCTCTTTTTGCACATGTAGATTCTCTGTATTTCATCTCCCTGGTCTCATACTTTAAATGCTGTTTGTATGCTTTTGTTCTTCAATTTAGATCTCTAGTCCCAACCTCTCCTCTGAGCTCCAGATTCAGATAACAATCAGCACTCTTGATATCTCCACTTGAACTGCTCGTAGATATTTTAAGCTTGATGTGTCCAAAACTGAATTTACTTCTGTCCCAAACTCTTTGCTCTTTTTTCCTTCCTAGACTTGGTACATGACAACACCATCCACTCAGCTAGTCAAGCCAAAACTCACAAAGTCATCTTCTGTGGTTTCTCTTTCCACACGTGAGCTGTCAACAAGGCTGTTTTTTTCTCTAGAATGTCTCTTGTATGTGTCCTGAGTCGTTTTGGTTGTGTGAACTCTTTGCAACACTATGGACCGTAGCCTTTCACACTTCTCTGTCTGTAGGGTTCTCCAGGAAAGAATACTGGAGTGGATTGCCATGCCCTCCTCCAGGAGATCTTCCTGACCCAGAGATGGAACCTGTGTCTCTCACGTCTCCTTCATTGTCAGGCAGGCTCTTTACCACTAGCGCCACTTGGGAATCCCAGAACGTACCTTAAATCTGTTCCATTCTTTCTCTTTCTGCTGTCAGCATCCCAGTCCAGGCTGCCACCACTGCTCACCCAGCTGACTGCAGTAGCTTCTTGTTTTCTCCTTTTTGGTGTTTCTTCCTCTTCATCTTTCCCCCAGTGCCAGCAAAAGCTGTTATAAAAAACAAATTAGTTCATGTCATTCCCTTGCTTGAGAAACGTTATAGATTTCTTTTGTATACAACTCAAATTTCTAACCATGGTGTATTAATCATTTCGAGCCGCCATAACAGAATGCCACAAACTGTGTGGCTTAAACAACTGAAATTTATTTCCCCACAGTTTGGCAGGCTGGAAAATCCATGATCAAGGCCCAGCAGGGTTAGGTTTCTGGTAAGAGCTTCCTTTCTGGTTGCAGAATCAGGCTTCTCACACATGGCAGAGAGAGAGAGAGAGAGAGAGAGAGAGAGACAGAGAGAGAGAGATTGATTTCTGGTTCTCTTCTTATAAGGACACTAACCCTATCAGATCAGGACCTCACCCTTATGATCTCACTCAACCTTAACAACCTCCCTATTTGTCCTGTCTCCAAATACTGTCATATTAGGGCTTATGGCTTCAACATATGGGTTTCGAGGGAGACATGAGCCAGTTTTTGCCCATGGTTGTGAAGCTTTTTATGATGGGGTACTTTCCACTCACTGTGGTCATCTCCAGTCCAGTCACTCCGGATTCATTTTGGCTTCTTGAGCAGGCTAATTTCTCTTCTGCTTAGAACCTTTATGCAAGCTATTTTATTTGCCTAGAATAACTGGCATCATCCTCTGCTCCTTCCCTTTCTCTTGGTGATTCCTTTTTGCCCTTTAGGTCTGAGCTTTCACTGTCTCAGGGAAGACCTCCCTATTTGCAGTTACCTTTATTATTCTCAGCCCCCAGGTTCTAGATGTTTCTGTCACAAGACTCAGCACACCTTGTTATTACCTCCCCCAACAGATTGGAAATTCCACTAGGACAGCAATTCCTATTCCCACTGATGGGCTTACCCAGTATGTAACATAGAATTTGGAACATACTCATACTCAATAATATTATTAAGGAATGAATGAATTCCTTGGTTCCTCCATTCCTATTAAGGAATGAATGAATGAATAACAGACACTCTGTCCCCTAGGAATGAATAATTCAGAGCAGGATTACTGTACTTTCATAGGTAATCAATGGACTGGGTAAAGTTTCACATTCACTTTAGGTGAGAGCAGACCATCCTTTTTGCTTTACTATTTTACCAACAAATCTCCCCTTTCCCTAATTCTTCTTTATTGTGATAAAACATACATAATATAAAAATATCATTTTAACTAGTTATAAGTATAGAGTTCAGTGATATTAAAGATATTCATAGTGTGCAACCATTATTACCATCCATTTACAAAGCTCTTTTCATCTTGTAAAACTGAAACTCTATAACCATTAAACAATAATTCCTCATTTTTCCCTCCTCTCAGCCCCTGACTACCATCATTCTACTTTCTGCTGCTATGATCCCTCTTTTGTTTTCGCCAGTTCTTCTGAACACACAATTCCATCAGAAGTCTGAATCTGAATCCTACGTCTGCCCCTCACTCATATTCTGGTAAAGAATATTGTACAAAGCTTACCATTTGCTAATTACCTTGCAATTATTCTTACTAAAGATAACCTCAATATTGGAAACCCATATGGAGTTTCCTTCCCAGAACCACTTTAACAGTGAGGGATAAATACTGCAAAGCAAGTTCTCATGGTTGGAAACTGAGGAAACACTGCTTCGCTCAGTAAGCATTTCTTAAGAACTTCTNAAGATAACCTCAATATTGGAAACCCATATGGAGTTTCCTTCCCAGAACCACTTTAACAGTGAGGGATAAATACTGCAAAGCAAGTTCTCATGGTTGGAAACTGAGGAAACACTGCTTCGCTCAGTAAGCATTTCTTAAGAACTTATGATCCAGGGACCAGGCTGGAGAGAGGCTGGGGCTTTCAAGGAACCACATGTTGTTGACCTGCTGAAGTGTGCATTTCAAAGAAAATATGCCTGGGCCAAAGGCTTGCACAGAGTAGGCACTTAGTAGTTAGTGAATGAGTGGATAAAAGTGGCAGGGGGAGGCCAGAGACACTGGAAGAGGCAAGGCCATGGAGGGCCTCAGAGGCCATGCTAGGGCTAGGGTGGGAGTGGGCAAACGGCCCGTGGGGTCTCCTTTCAGCAGGGACGAGACCTCACTGGTTTGAATTTTTTTTAATCCCCTTTGGCTGTAGAACAGAGGATAGATCGGAAAGAATGAGACTAAATCTATAAGCACAGACAGGAAGGGTTATAACGTTAGGTGGGAGCTGAAAGCATGGACAAGAAGGGCTTTCAGAGATGGTTATATAATTTAGGAGCAGTCCTACGGCTGCCCTAGTGGCGCGGAGAGGTAGAGACAGGCAGGGGGAACACCATATTCTAGGGACTGACCGGCAGGTGTGGGCACAATTAAGTTGAATGTGTGCTTTAGAGAGAGAAAGTTGGAATGTGTGTGTGTTTGTATGTGTATACATGTACGAGTGCAAGTGAACATTCAAACATGATTCCTACTAATACTTCTCTATTTGGCCTAAAGGCTCATGAAGCCCTCCTTATGCCTTACTCCCAATCACATGCTCCAAGTCACACAGAGAAATGGGCAGAACAGCTCAGCCCAGTAACTCCATCCTGACTCACACTAAGCTGTTTCCAGCCAACTTAATTAATTGCTCCCCCCTATGCTCATGCAGCATTTTCCTCCATCACACTTGTCACACCACTATTTTTATGAGTTTATATAACACTCTCTCCTTGCTAACCTGTGAAATCCTTACGGATGGGAAAGTGCATCACTTCTTTTTTTTTTCTATCTATTTATCTTTCTATCCCTGGAGCCTAACTTACTCAGCACATAACAGTTTCTCTAATGTTTGCTGAATAAAGGACAAGTGGTAATTTTGTAGTTTACTTAGCCAACACCTAAAGTCTTCAATGGAAACTCTTGTATGGCCTCCTATATTTTGGAAATAACATTAATAACAGTTCCCAATGTTAAAGAAACTACTCTGTGCTAGTTTCAATGCCAGATACATTATGTGCTATGTTCAGGAGGTCCTAAGGAGATGGATATTATGGACTACTTTTTACAGTTGCCCGATGGAAGCTCACAAAGGTCAAGCCACTTATCAAGTCACCCAGGTAGAAAGCACAGCCCCACAACTGGAACCAAAGCCTGGCTCCTTAACTCCTGTGCCCTGCAGCCCGCCGTTCCCTATGGTACCCCATCCCTGCACTGTTTCCTGCACGGTGGGGTGGTAAAAGTCCCTGCCCTTCCTATGAGAATAAACGGTTTAACCTGGTCAAAAGGAAACTGTGTTTCCTCTGTTCTCAAGGAGGTTTGGCCAGTTACAGAGAGGGAACCAAGAACAATATTATCCCAGAGACGTGGCCAGTTTGTGCTAAGTCTAGCTCCGGATGTTGGAGCTGGTTCCCAGGAGTGCGGGAGGAATGATGATCCATTCAATTGAGATTCCAGCTCATGGTGGGCTGAGGACTGAGATTTCCCTTGCCTTGAATGTTGGCCATTTTCTCTTCTTTTCCTAGGTTCCAGGCAGGAAGCTTTCTACTCCATGGGGAGCCAGTCCCCAAATCGGCTCTGCCTCTGGGTTGCAAACTTCAACTTCATTGAGGGTTTGCTATTTCCAACTCTAGTTACTGTAGTGAATTCAAACAAAAAGGCTACAATTCCCTATCTCCAGATTGCCTTGCACACGGTTGATATTCTATTAATATTTTATTTGTTTATGGGTCCTAACTGGCTGGTTAGTCTTTGCAAGGCTCCCTTTGTGGATAAATCACTGCTGGTCTTTCCAGGCTCCTTAGCTCTTTCCCCAGTGGGTTTCTCATTGTCGGGGTAACCCAAGGAGAAAGAGGAAACCCAAGGGAGGCTCTCCCACATGGACAGATGGGGATATCCAAGGTAGGTGTTTTAGCTTGTTTTCTTTCTGCCTGACTTTTCTATACTCTCCAATCTGGATAACTCATCCACATAGTCTTTTTATTTCACATCTTGGGACTGAATAGCACCTCCTGGTGAGCCCTCTGTCCTAGGAACTGGGCAGAAATGAACATGGGATGTTATGAATTTCAGGGTAGTCAGTGATTTCAAGCCTGCAGGAAGGTACCCTACTTCCAAACCCACTTCCCTTATCTGCTGGGTGTTAGCTTCATTCTTTCCTCTTTAGACTTGCGTGTGTGCTGAGTCACTTCAGTT
>SJYA01014226.1:0-10289 GCA_006410615.1 Neotragus moschatus
AAGGTTAATTGATAAGAACAAATTTAGACTTTTGATAAATACTGCCAAACTGACTGCCATTTTGAAAATGTCCATCTCTCTAGACATCAGGCAGTATCTTTTTTAATATTTCAAATCTTTGACAATTTGTTAAAAAAAATGATCTTGGCTTAATGTCATTCTAAGCTGGAAAATGAGGTCATTCTGCAAATTATTATTTAACATCCAAAATACTAAATACTTTTTGAGAATTGCCTGTTTATGTTCTTTGGCTATTACCCTATTATGTTTATAACTTTTATGAATTTTCCAGAATCCCCAAACATTGAGGATATCAAACATTTATCCACCACTCGTAGAGGTTAGTGTCTTGAATTTCCACTCCCCACCACCATTTGCACACTCGCAAATCCAGCATCATCCTGGTGCTGATACGCCCCAAATCTGTGCCTCCATACTGCTTTCTCAGAATGTCTGACTCAAATATCCATTCAGTGAACATCTGCACAAGATTACCTACCACATACTTCGAATGTTACGACACAGGACAACAAAAATTGTTGATTTATTCTCCCAACTCCCATTCTCTCAAACTTTATTTTCCCTCAGTTTCCGACATTTCAGTATATAGAATTATCTAATCAGTTATCCAAGACAGAAATCTAGGAATTTTTCTGAATTCCTCTCTCACGCTAACTGCCCTGTCAATTCATCAATAAATGGTTTTTTCTGCTCATCCCCCAAATATAACCTTATTCAGCTCTTTGGGTCTTTTGTGTTACAATACAAACTTTTAAACATTCTGTTATAGTTCTGTGAGAAATGCCATGGGTAATCCGATAGGGACTGCACTGAACCTTAGATTGCCTTGGGTAATACAGTCATTTTGACAATACTGATTATTCCAATCTAAGAACACAGTGTATCTCTCCATCTGTCTGTCATTGCTGGTTTCCTTCATCAGTGTCTTACCGAGTACGGGACTTTTACCTCCTTAGGTAGATTTATTCCTAGATATTCTTTCTAAAATGATGGTAAATGGGATTGTTTGCTTAATTTCTTTCCAATTTTTCAACATTAGTGTATAGACATACAAGAGATTTTTGTGTAATAATTTTGTATTCTTTTGTATTCTACAATGACCTCTATAGTTTTCTGGTATTTCTTTTATTTTCTCTGATTCTTGTGGCTAGGACTTCCAAAAATATGTCAAATAAAAGTGGTGAGAGTGGACATCCTTATCTTATTCCTGATCTTAGAGGATATGCCTTCAGCTTTTCCTCATTGAATATGAACTTAACTGTAGGTCTGTCATATATGGACTTTTATTATGTTGAGGTGACTGTAGCCATGAAATTAAAAGACGCTTACCCTGTGGAAGGAAAGTTATGACCAACCTAGACAGCATATTAAAAAGCAGAGACATTACTTTATCAACAAAGGTCCGTCTAGTCAAGGTTATGGTTTTTCCAGTAGTCATTATATGGATGTGAGAGTTGGACTATAAAGAAAGCTGAGTGCAGAAGAATTGATCCTTTTGAACTGTGGTGTTGGAGAACACTCCTTGGACTGCAAGGAGATCCGACTAGTCCATCCTAAAGGAGATCAGTCCTGGGTGTTCATTGGAAGGACTGATGTTGAAGCTGAAACTCCAATACTTTGGCCACCTGAAGCGAAGGGTTGACTCATTTGAAAAGACCCTGATCCTGGGAAAGATTGAGGGAAGGTTGAGAAAAGGGGGCAACAAAGGATGAGATGGTTGGATGGCATCACCAACTCAATGGACATGGGTTTGGGTGGACTCCGGGAGTTGGTGATTGACAGGGAGGCCTGGCGTGCTGTGGTTCATGGTGTCGCTAAGAGTTGGACATGACTGAGTGACTGAAATGATCTAATAAATCTCATGTGTTATACAAAAATAAAAATAAATGGCTCATGAATCTAAATGCAAAATATAAAACTTTCAGAAGAAAATAAGCAAAATCATCATGACCTAGGGTTAGGCAGAGTTATCTGACATGGAGCTTCCCTCATAGCTCAGTTGGTAAAGAATCCACCTGCAAAGCAGGAGACCCCGTTCAATTCCTAGGAAGATCCTTTGGAGAAGGGATACCCATTCTGGTATTTAGCCTGGAGAATTCCATGGACTGTATAGTCCAAGGGGCAACAAAGAGTCATACACAACTGAGAGAGTTTCACTTTCACTATCTAACATGAGTTTTATATGTAACACCAAAAGCATATTTCATCAATGGAAAAATACAGCAAAATAAAACAAATTCCTCTGTGAAAGAGTCTGTTAGAAGGGATGAAAAGACAGGCCAGAGATGAAGGAAAAATATGAGCAGGTCACAAATCTGACAAAGCACTTGTATCTAGAATATAAAAAGAATTCTCTAAACTCAACAGTGAAAAAAAAATCCAATTTGGCAAACAAGTTGAACAAACACTTTACCAAAGAGGATATAGATGGTAAATGCACACATGAAAACATTTTTGACACCATTAGCCTTTCAGTGCAGTCGCTCAGCTGTGTCCAATTCTCTGCAACCCCATGGACCGCAGCACACCAGGCCTCCCTGTCCTTCACCAACTCCCGAACTCATGACCATTGAGTCGGTGATGCTATCCAACCATCTCATTCTGTCGTCCCCATCTCCTCCCACCTTCAATCTTTCCCAGCATCAGGGTCTTTTCAAAAAATTAAACCACAAGTTAACACTATCACATCCTTATTAGAATGGGTAAAAAATTCCTGACGATATAATCCTGGTGAGGATGCCGAGCAACTGAAGCTTTCACATGCTGCTGATGGAAGAGTAAAACAGTAGAACTACTCTGGAACACAGGTCAACAAGACGTAGGTCCNGGGTCTTTTCAAAAAATTAAACCACAAGTTAACACTATCACATCCTTATTAGAATGGGTAAAAAATTCCTGACGATATAATCCTGGTGAGGATGCCGAGCAACTGAAGCTTTCACATGCTGCTGATGGAAGAGTAAAACAGTAGAACTACTCTGGAACACAGGTCAACAAGACGTAGGTCCGCACAAGACCCTAACACAAATGCTCCCTGTAGCTTTGTCAGCAGCCGCTAAAATCTGTAAACCACCCAAATGTCCTTCATAAGAGAGTAAGCTATAGCACATTCACACAAAGGAATTCCATTCAGCCATAAAAGGAACAACCACTGTTTATCCAACACACGCAACAGCTTAGATCTGAAGTTTGTGAATAAAAAAGCCAATGAGAAAGTGTTATGCACTACATGATTTCACTTATATAACATTCTTTAAGTGACAAGACTATCATGGTGGAGAAGTGACCAATGAGAGTTAAGGCTTAGAGTTTAGGGGGAAAAACCTAATACACAACCTGAGATGTTGCTTAGGTTTTCCTTACCCTTACGGCTATGACGCATTTCCTTCTCTACAGAATGTGTGCCTGTTCGTGTCATTTACTCACTAACAAACAGAAATTCTTTCTATATCTTGGATATCAAGCTTTTGATAATTTTTTTTATATTGTTATCTTTCCCCAGATTGTAGCTTGTGTTTTCACTTTCTTTATGATATCTTCGGAAAGAATTTCTTGATAAACTCAATCTAATTCTACATGATTGTCTTTTGTCTTAAATAATTTGCTGCTCTAAAGTATAATCTAATTTGGGAGAAACTAGTATTTCCCATAAGTCATGAAAAAGAGATTCATTCTCATTTTTCCCCCATATATCAGTTGTCTTCAGCACCATTTAATGATAAGCCCATTCTTTACCACTGATCTGCAATGCCAGTTTTGCCATGTATTAGATTTTAATCTATATGCGGGCCTTTCTGACTTTCTGTTCTTTGTATTGGTCTATTTGTCAAGCCATTACCATATTTCTTTGTTACACAGTACACCTTTGTTCTGCAGAAGTGTCTTAGCTATTGAACATTTACTTCCTATATGTAAGTATCAAAATCAGACCCAAAGTTACTCAAAAAACACTGACGAAATTTTGACTTAAAAGAACGCTGAGTATCAACTTGAAAACAACTTACTAGCTCTGTGACAATGAGCTATCCCTTCGACAATCTCTGTATTTATCCAGGTCTTACATGTCTTTCCATAAAGTTTCATAATAGTCTCCATAAAAGCTATCATATTTTTATTGAATTTATTCAAGGATATTCATTTTTTATACAAAACACTTTATTACTTGTGTATTCTAAGTGCAAGTGACACTGCATGTTAATTTTATATCAGGGAATATTTGTACAATAAATTGTTAATTCCAATAGTTTATAGATTCTGATCTTGTTTGCATTCTTAAAGAGAACATTTAACTATTCCATCATTGAGGATGGTTTTGCTATAGCTCTTTTATACATGCTCTTCTTCATAGTATGGAAGTTATTTTCTATTCAAAATTTGCTAAGCAATATTCTTTTTATAATATGGACTGTAGCCCGCCCAACTCCTCTAGTCATGGAATCCTCCAGTTAAGAATACTGGAATGGGTTGCCATTCCCTTCTCCAGTGGATCTTCCCAACCAAGGGACTGATCTCAGGTCTCCTGCATTGCAGGAACATTTCATTGCCATCTGAGCCACCAGGAAATGCGGGCAATAGTTTCTCTACATCTACTGAAATGACCTTCTTCTTTATTTTGTTAATAAGTTGAATGACTTAAAAAACTTTCGTAAGGAGCAAACCTTACATTCCCAGGACAGACAAGATTTGATGAGATGTGCTCTCCTTTTACGTACTGTTCAGTTCCATTTACCAGCATTCTATTTGTATGACACTCATGCACAAGAACAGCTTGTATTTTCTCACAAAGCCCTTGTCTGATACTGTTATAAAGGTTGTATTAGCCGTGTGATATGAATGTGAGAACATTCTCTAGGTTTCAATTCTCTGGAAGAACTTTTATTGAGAGCAAAATTGCTGTTGTTGTTGTTGTTTTTAGTAGTCCTCTGTCTCTACACTGGGACTAGTGTTTTCTCTGTGGGATATGATCAAGTATTTTTTCACTATATTAATAGTTTATTATGGCTTCACCAAGATTCTTTTTCTTATAACGTTTGTGATCCACAAAATACAGTTGTGTGTATTGTATAAAGATCACTCTGACAAATCATTTTTCCCATTTTCAAATAAACTCTTTGTACATGACAATATTTTTTATTGCCATAGTTTTTTATGTGTGAAATATAACTCAGTAAGCAATAAATGTACTCTAGCTTTACAAGTACTTAGTATTTTATGTAAAATGTACTTAACTGTCTTTAGTCACTTTTAATCATTCTCTTGTAATACAAATTTTTCCACTTCGTTTTAGTTTTCAAATTTGTTACCATAAAAATTTTCACTATATTTTCTTGCTGTCTTTTAATCAGCATATAATTCTGAATAAATTTTAGAAAGATATTTTCCACGTTCAAAGAATCTTTCTGGAAATTGACAAAATTGAAACACTTGTTTAAAAATTTTATTTGAAGATCTTATTAACTGATTTCACATGTAAAGTATTTTTATACTAATAATTTCAGAAATACAAGGAAACTATAATGCCTCCTTATTTCCCAATGAAATCTCTTTGAGTTCTCTTATTCGAGCTCTCTTATTTCTTCTATTATTTTCCAGTCAATAGTTCTAGATCCGCAGTTAATTCTTTTCTGTCACACTATCCTTTTTTGACTGGCTCTTGTTAACATAAAATGCTTACTTACGTCTTTGCTTCAGCACCCACAGCAAACTGGTGCTGTAAATCCTCCTGATTATCCCATGCCTCTTATGATGCGGTTTTCCAGATCCTTCCCTCAAGAGGCAGTGGCATCCTAACAATGACGTGTTGCCTAGTCCGTGCCTTCCAGGTTTCTCTCCCTGCCTTTACACTTCCTTACAGTAAAGTTTTATCACACACATTCCTAAGTATGTGATTCTTCTCAGTGCTACTGTGGATAGACTCTTTTGGCTTTCAATGCTTGTCAGGTTGTTCACTGCTAGTCTCCAGAAATGCAATTTTGCTATTGCTCTATTGTGGCTGGCACTGTTGCTGTGGCCAACAGAAGGCTGTAGAAGTTTCTCAGAGCCAGTAATAAGCGTGGTTCTCACAAAACCCTGCAGTTTCTGTCTGTCCTCACAAATGCTGACACTGCCAGTACATGTGTGATGGCTGGACTACTGAAGGATGAAACATGTGACTCCGTCACTCTACCATATCACCTGTCATCCAATCTCAGACACCCAAGTGAGGCCAGTCTGGACCACTCATTCCCCAAACACATAAGCAAGAGAATTCCCAAGCTTAGGCACTTTCTCATTAGCAATCATAAACACTTTTGCTTTACAGAACTGAGTTTAAGGATGCTTTGTTATATAGCAAACTGATAGTCGATTGACAAATAAGATGAACCAAATGGCTCAGTACATACCAAACATATAAGTGACCAACACAGCTCATTTTAGTTACTGAGCTCAGCTATATGCCATTTGGAAACATGTTCAATCTGTCAATGCAAAATACATCAAAAAGTAGTTCACGGAATTTTTTAGAAACTAATTCTAAAATTGCAAAAGTTTTACAATATGCTTTTAAGAAAAGTATTTGGTAAACAGAATAGAAAAACATTAGAACTTTAAAAATCAAAAAAGAAAAGCTAATCTTCTCAGACTATGTCTCAAATCATGCCTCAAAACTTTTTGAAACCAATTAGGCACACATATGCAAATTAAAAAATAAAAATTTCTCAATAAAAAACGTTTATTTCAGAAAGATTAACGATATCACTCTTCATAAGAATGACTGTTAAATAAGCAAACTGCTACCCTGAAAAAGAGCATTACAGTAAAATATTACAATATTGCTTTCTTTGCAAATGACTTGTCTTCTTTAATCACTTAAGATATCAAGTAAATGATCTTAAATAAACACCTTCAGAACACAATTGTCTGGTATTTGGAAGAGGTTTACTTTTCAAGAAAATTATCTGAAGTCTAAACATGAATAATGCATTTGGATATTTAACCACATACACGAAAGGGAACGTTAAAGAGTTCCCTATAATATGTACTTTTAAGCCACATTTTTTAAAAAAAGAACTTCTTAAAGTCACTTTGTTTAAAACATAAAGTGATTAATAACAAGGTAATATATCTAAACAGTAAACACAAAGACATTTATTAACAAAGAAACAGGAAAATTTTAAAATAACCCTGCAACACTTTTGTGTATGCAATTTATCAAGAAATATTTGTAAAAGAACAAAACAAATGTTGGCTCATTCTGGAGCTTCTTTGTCATCATTAATGTATTCAGGTTTTCACAGCTGAACTGCTGTACTTTGAAAAGATTTTCATGAAAGGAAACTCATATTCAGTGTTTAAACAAAGCTGTCAGGTTACCAAGATTAAAATTTGTTTGAGTGTCCAGAAATCTTCTCTTAAAATAAAATAAAAATAAAAACAATGTTGGTCTTCATTTATAAACAAAATAAAATAAGGTTTTGTTTAACCATAAGTATTTATTTTGGGGGAAAATAGAGAATAATTTTAACATAAAAGTGAGACTATTTTGAGCAGCTATTCTGTTTCACTACTAGTTCTATTTCTCAAATTGATACAAATGATCTCCTTCTGTTTCTGTCTATCTGCCTGCCTTGTCAGTACAACTGACTGTCAGGGCTGGGGAGATCTCTTCTATCTAAACAGAAGATGTGCAGTTTGTAACCTGCTTAATTCGCCTTATGTCCTACATGCCCTCAGTATGGTGTTCATTAAAATCTCAGCTGTTTTGTTCATAGCAGTGGCAGCCTAAACATAGACTTATTTTTCTTTGTTAAAAGGCCAGATTGTGCATAAATATACCCCTAATCTGTGTGTGTGTGTATGTATGCGTGTGTTAATGGCAAGAAATTAAACCAAGTATGTAAATGCTTGTTGGTGTTTTCATTACTCAAGCCAAGCATCTGAACTCACTTAGTCCCTTGCCTAGATGTTCATAAAAATAGCACCTCTCAGTCTTTGGAGAGAGGTTTAATGTAACAACCATCTCTAAAATCAGATAACCCATATTAAGTACTGCAAGTTGGTATAGAAAAATTCTATAAATTGCCATTAACAACCATTTAAGAGTCTCCATTCCTCCCCCTCCAAGAAGCTCCTGGTAGGCCCTAGGTTTCCAATATTAACTGCTTTCATGTATTTGATTATATAAAAGGTTTAAATGAAACCTACTTATATTTCCTTGGCAATAAGATAAAATGGCTCAAATCAATTATTAATTTTTTTTTTTGGCTTGAATAGAAAACTCAAACCTGTACATTTGACTGGCCAATCCAGTTACTGAACAGAATTTCTGTTCAGTTCTGATCTGTTCACAAGCAGACTTTACTATTTACTAGTAGTATAAAACACTATTTTACTATTTTAAAAACTTCACTAAGCTTTTAAATGCAATATAAAAGCATCTCAATGATTCTATTACACAAATAATTTCAAAACTCATGTATGAACGGTATAGTTAACAGTGTTCACATGTATCAAATTAACCCCATACTGAAATCATTAAAAGTATAAAAATGTCAAATATTTAATTACTACATTTTTTGTGTGAAGTTTGATTAACAAGACAAAAGATTTATTTTTAACTTGTTACTAAGTTACTTGTGATGTTAATTTTAACATGCAATTAATTAAATATACATAAAGGACTATTAAAATATGCCTGACAGACGCAAAAAGTAATTTAACCTCATAATGACTAAAAACTAGATACTGTCTCCTGGTCGTTTTGACCCATACAATATACATTTTTAAAATAAGATTACATTAACTGTTAAATATAGCTCCCTGAANTTAATTTTAACATGCAATTAATTAAATATACATAAAGGACTATTAAAATATGCCTGACAGATGCAAAAAGTAATTTAACCTCATAATGACTAAAAACTAGATACTGTCTCCTGGTCGTTTTGACCCATACAATATACATTTTTAAAATAAGATTACATTAACTGTTAAATATAGCTCCCTGAATATGACACCCATAATTGTATCTTCAAAAGTTTTTCTCAAAAACTATCAGAGAACTGATTGCAGAAACTGCCCTTAACAGGCACAGGTTGGAGATAATCCTCCAAGTGTCAGAAAAAGCACACTAAGCAGTCATCCCTTTCCCCTAAGGCTAACCTGTGAGTCATGTGGAGCGCGCGTGCGGACTTCTAATACTGCTCTCAGATGGAAAACAAGCCAAGACTTTCACCTCAGTGGTGTTTTACTCTCATCAATCCATCCCAGTGTAAGGGAAAAGGAGGTTCCCAACCAAAAGCACCGAGGATAAAGCACCTCCACTGAGGAGCAGCTGAGTGTGAGGGAATGACCAGAGTCGAAGTGCGTCCACCAAGGAAGAGCTGGGTATGGTTAAGACAGCAGCCGTGACAGGAAGCAAGGCTACAACAGTTTCAGGTTCCATCCTTAAGGGCAGGAATGGACTTCTCAACACAATATGGCATGCAACACTATTTCTAAGTATGAAATCTGTCACTTTCTTGACGTCATAATTGGGAGACATCTAATCATAAGGCTCCATCAAAAGATAACGTGACTTAGGTTATACTATGTTGTAGGCAGAACTAAAACTTCGGGAACAAAATGACCAGGAACAAACTGAGCAACTGACAGTGAGTCCCCCACTCCGAATTCGGATAGCACCTTGTGCTCCTCCCAGCACCACAGGGGTCGCTTAACTAGGATAGCAAGTAACGCTGCGTACACAAGCTTCTGCAGGCTGAGTGGACCTTGCCCAGAGTGAAATCAGAGGGTCCAAGGCAGGGTCTCTGTACTCACAAGAGGAGGAGGAGGAGAGGAACGAGGTACCCACACTGACCCAACTGCATGTCCTTAACAAAATCAAACAGAATAATGTGTCAGTTCTTCACATGTGCAAAATGATTGGACAGCAATACGAAATTACTTAAAAGAAATGTGAGCAACACAAAAAGCTGGGGGTTATGTTAGAGTATATAGATCAATTCTGACAAATTTTCAAGTATGATATGACGATTCCCACTACGGAGCAGCTGCTGCGCTTTGCTGGAGCAGCCGTGAAGAGATACCCCAGGCCCAAGGTAAGAGAAACCTAAGTAAGATGGTAGGTGTTGCAAGAGGGCATCAGAGGGCAGACACACAGAAACCATACTCAGAGAAAACTAGTCAATCTATTCACGCTAGGACCACACCCTTGTCTAACTCAATGAAACTAAGCCATGCCCACGGGGCAACACAAGATGGGCAGGTCATGGTGGAGAGGTCTGACA
>SJYA01014227.1:0-10534 GCA_006410615.1 Neotragus moschatus
CAGGTCTCCTCCCCTGCCTGCTTTGCCACAGGAACCCTGGGATGGGCTAAAACCCCTCCCTGACTCCCCACTCCCCGCTGCCCTTCTGACTTCCAAGGTCCTTCTTGTACTGCCAGGCCCACTTCAAAAAGGAAGCCAGCCTATCTACCAGATGCCCGGCATTTCATGTGATTGATTTCAGCCAATCTTCCTATGACCCCTCAGGTCAGGCATGCATCGAGAATATTTTCTTTTTAAAGACAGGAGCCTGCAGGGCTGGAAGGGCCCAGGTTCTGTATGGGAGCCTGGGTGGGGCGGGGGCCACCGCTCACCTCTTTGCAGTGTTGTTCCCTCAGCAGGTCTCGGAGAGTGCGATTGGTCTCTTCAAATGTGCTCAGCTTCTGCAGGAGAAGTTCCTTCTGCCTCGTTAGGGTGTTGATGTCCGAGCAGGTCATCTGTTTCTCCTGGAAGACAGGAGGTAGTCTTGCCAGGCACAGGGGGAGAATGGAAGAGCTGGCACAGGGAGTTTCCATGGGGAACTTAGGAGTCCCTGGTGCCAGGAAGCCTGGGCAAGAAGAGCTGGGCAAAGGCAGCTGCAGGAGGAAGACCGGAAGGGATGGGCTGGAGCTGAGCCTGCCGACAGCACCAGGTGGAGAAAGGGGCTGGAGAGCTCAGTGTGGGTGAGCGCAGTCAGGGCAGGCTTCCTGGAAGAGGTGCACTTCCTGGACGATACACTTGGTGCCTGATACTTGCAGGAATCAGACAGATGCCTGGATTTACTGTGATCCCAGGAGACCCATGATGACATCTCCTCGGAGGCCCTGGCTACCAAAGGTCATCTTCGAGGGTCAGGCCCCAAAAGTGAGAAGAGGGAAGGGGGTGCTGAGGAGTTAAGAGTGCCCTGCCCTGGCCTGAAGATGTCATAAAGTCAGCATATGATGACTCCGTAAAGACCCCGCCACAGTCTGCAGGTGCCCCCTCTCTGGGCCCAGCCCCAGGCTGAGCGGCCCTGGCGGCCGCTTACCGATTTCAGTTTCCCGATGGTGTCCTTCAGGGCCATGACTTGTTTGGCGGCAGCGGCCCCGTCCATTTCAGCCTCAACCAGCTTGGACATGAGGCACTCCTTCTCCTGCTGGAGGTGTTTTTTCTGCAGCCTGGGGCCAGAAAGAATAGGACCCTGTGAGCCGCCCCCCAGGGCCCTGCCCATCTGAAGCTTTGAGGCTCGCCTCACAATGCCCTACAAGCCTCATCTCCTGGTCAGGGCACAGGAGTGGGGGAGGGGGGCAGGGATGGCCCTTCAGGCCTGCGCGGCCTTCTGGAAGGAAACGCAGTCACCAGAGCGGGGCCTCCATACCGGCTGACATGCTGCCACCTGCTTGTCTCTCAGAAACCAGTGTCACCGCAGCCCCCGGCTACTGCCGAGGCCACCTGGCCACCATCTTCAGATCCACTTTCTGAGCTCTCTCCTCCACTCTCCCTGCTTCTGGTCACACTGCTCCCTTGCTTCCAACACCCTTCAGTGGCTCCCAAGCGCACTCAATGCAAATGCCTCCAAGTGGGCACCGAGAGCCCTTGCCAACCTCTGTGGCACCCCTGCCCTTGGCGCACCCTGTTCCCCTCGCTCTGGCCTGCTTTTCTCACTTCTCAGTCACAGACTCCTCCCACTGTGGGGCCTTCCCAGGACACGATCCTGCGACCAGCCGCGTCTTCTGCCCCCTCACCCAGCTGCCTGGCTCCTAGCTGTCCTGCGGGGCTCCCGCTTTTCTCCAGGAAGGCCTCCCCGCCCCTCCGCCCCCTGCACTGTGCAGGCGCCGGGAGTGCGCTGGTGGCCCTGCTAGCCCGGCCGCGGGCGCGCAGGCGCAGGCGCGGGCGCCGCTCACATGGTGTAGTCCTTCTCCTCCCTGATGCGCTCGATGTTGTGCCGCAGCACTGTGTTCTCGTGCTCGGTCTCGGCCAGCTCTTGGGCCACCTCCTCCAGCTCCTCCTTCCGCTCCTCCAGGAACCTTTTGGCCATCTGGCGCTCTCCTTTCTGCATCTTGACCTGTGTGGGGGGACGCAGCCAGGGGCCACTGAGGGGTGGCGGCCCCTCCCCACATCTCGAGGCCTGTCGCTCGGGACCAAGGCAGGGCACCTCGGACTGAGCGCCCCAGTGTCATGGCCGGGGGTGAGGGTGGGGGTCCTCTGGGCACAGCTCCCTCAGGCGTCACAAAGACCCTGGGCGGTCACTGTTCCTCTCATCTGGTTGCTGAGGAAATGGAGGGGGCGGCGCCTGGGTGACTTTCTGCTTGGGGACGGAGCCAGGATGCAAATGGTGGTTCAGCTGGCACACCACCGGAGGAGGTGTCACCTACAGGCCCCCGCCCCACAGGCGGGGAGAAGGCAGGCCTGTTGCCAGGCAGCCAGCAGCCCCAGGTTCTCTGGGGAGGGCCCATGGGCCCTGGCCGTAGGGGGCGACTAAGGACACGGGCCCCACCAGCAGCCACAGCCTGGAGTCCACTGCCACGTCCCCCGCAAAGACACAGCCCAGCAACTGAGGACAAACTTCTTTCACCTCTCTGGGGCATTGCTTCGTTTTTTTTTTAAACTTCTGCATAAAAACAGAAAATAGAGGCCCTAGTGTTCCAGTCATTTCATCTCCAAAACAGGGACAATAATACCATCGACTTCATTTACTGTTGCAAAAAAAAAAAAAAAATCAAACCAGGCCATCCATACAGAGCCCCCAGCAAGGTCAGGGCCAGGCCCGGGCTGAATGCTCGATGGAGAGGAATCCCATGTTGCCCTGACTACCTCCACAAGGGCCTCTGAAACCCTGGGAGGCCTGCAGAGGCAGCTGGAAGGGGGTGTCCACCAGGACCCCACCTGACAGTCTCCTGCGGCCTCGGGACACTAGGCAGTCCAGACCCCTACCTCCCTTACCTCAGACTTGAGACAACCAACCGCGTTCATTAAGCTGTCGATCTTCTTATCATAACGGTTCATTTTACAGTGACCGGAGTCGTCATCTTCTGTAGAGAGGTCACTTAACCGCATCACGGAGACCAGCTTTTCTGAAGATGGTGGCGTGATCTCCAGGCAGTGAGGTGGATTCTGATGTAGGGGAGGGAGAAATACACGAGCTCACAAGGCAGAACTGCAGCCACTGGTCCCACCAGCCCCGACTGCCCGCTGGGCAGGAAGAGCTAAAACCGCTAAAGGGCAACCACAGGGACCCCGGAGGAAAAGACACACCAACCTTCCTGGTGGAATGTTATCTCATTATCTACCCTCGCTTATATGATGTTTCTGAAGCTCTTCTAATATAGAAATAAAAAGCCTGTGTTACAGTGTCAAGTTTAAAATGAAGGACATAACAAATCAGCAAAAACGGTGACTCCCAAAGCTGGCAAGAGTTTGGGGCAGGAGATACTCTCAAACACCTCGGGTAGACATGAAATACAGCAAGTTTTTTAAATGAATATGAATACATGATAGTGGATAATTGCAAAGGCACACAAAGCTTCTCTAACAGGTATTTTAAGGACAAGTGGAGATCTGAATTTTGACCCAACACTATATGATTAATCAATGAAGTTGGGGAAAAAAAAACAGAAATGAAGTTTTTAGGATTAATCATTGTTATTTTGGCATGGAGAAAATGGTATCAGAAAAGCATACAGACTAATTTAGGGTTAAAATAGTGTATCTGGAAAATATTTACTTAAACATATCAACAGAAAAAAAATATTTTTTAAAAATGCGTGTGCCCCTTGGAGAAGTTTATGTAAAGCTGAGTAAGACCTTTGAGACTTCAAAAAGAAATTCTAATCTAGGGGCCAGCATTTCCATGGGGTTGTGATACACTGAACTTTTTGACTCTCTCATTCTACACATTTATTCCAGTGCATTAAGTAATTGTTATTTTTCACTATTTGCAGTTTTTTGCTTCTCTTAAGCTAAGGTGGTTAAACTTCTGTGCCAATTTCTAGGGCAAGACGATGGCTATCAGGAATAAAAGAATGTGTTTTACAAGCATGTAGCTGGTTATGTCGAACAAGTAAGACACATAGGGTGCGATTTTTAAATGTATGTGCTCTTTATCCCAATACACTGTATTTTGAGGGATTTATCAAGAATAACTAAGAATATGAATCAATATTTAAATTCAAGGATATAGATATTTAAATTAGGATATAGATAAATGTACAAGAAGATAGTACAAGTTAAAAGCTTAACAGTACACAAATGTACACACAATGGAATAAGGCCTTAAAAAAATAATGTACAATGTAAATATAGTCAAAATATGAGGGAAAAAAGGTTGTTCAATAAGTAAAACACAATCCCATTGCTACAAAAATCAGAAGAATGAGTATATTCACAAGAAAAGATCCAGAAAGCTGGCACCTAAAGTCACAGGGGTCTTCTCAGGGTGGTGGAATTACAGGTCTTTTTTACTTTCTTCCCTGGGCTGATTTTGATTTTCTGATTTTTCAACAATGACTGTGCATTGCTTTTATAAGAAAAGTTATTCTTAATCTATAAAAGGAGAACAATAGGAAAATATATAGATGGTATGATTATAATTTAAAAAAAGAAAAAACTCCGCATCAGAAAAAGTGATGATAAATGCACCAAAATAGTAACAGTTTCACTGGTTTCGTTCAGGGGTGGGAGCGAGAACAGGACCAGAGAGGACCTTCTGGGGAAGCTGGTGATGCAGTTTCTGGAAGTGACGGTTACACAGTTTGCAAAAAGTCATCAAGCAACATGCTTCTGATGTGTGTGCTCAAACTACAAGTGATTGTCTCTTTCACGGTATTTTCAACTTTCCATCATAAAAACAGATGACTTGCTTAATAATAGAGGAAAAAAAATCCAGACGTGCTTTCTCCCAAAGATATCTTAGGTACCAAAAGAGGTTTTAAAAATCAAGCAAGAATAAAAAAAAAAAATCAAACAAGAATCCTGACATCACACAGCAGCTACTGGAGTCCATGTCCAGCTCCACCACAAACTTCCTCCTCCTAAGGTCTTTTCTCTCTTGTTGATAATGGAAAGAGTGGGCTGAGGCCTGCTAGGAACATGGAAGGCCACTGAAAAGTGGAGAGGAGCTAGACCGAGAGGACAGCATGAGAGACAGCTACTGCTCAAGAGACAGTCGGGCACATCTCTGGGCCCCTCCATTTCTAGGATTCTGTGGCCCCAGGCCTGGAAGGGGCACTGAGCTTTCCAAAGGGGACCACAGCTCCTAGCAACTCATGTCAACAGGAAGTCCATTTCCACAGCGGCATGACTTGATATTTATATTTCAAAAAACTACCTAAGTCTCTTCACTAAAAATTTAAAAAGTATTTTAAACTATAAAATGTATCACGTGATAAAGACATTTAGGCAGCCACAAAAAGATAAAGCAGTAAAGCCTCCCACACCCAGAGGTAATCACTGCTTACTACTTCTAGTACTGCCTCCCAGAAAATGTCTGTACACAAACATTTTCATACACACGTGGACACATAGATGTCCTTTTCTGCACAAACAGGGCCACACTCTCCATGCTGTGCCGCCTGGTGCTTCGAGAGACACCCACCCTGATCCAGCAGTGGTTGTGTGGCATTTCACTGCATGGATGCACCTTAATTTTAACAAATACCCTCCTAACAGTCAGATGGCGTCTCATTTTTCCCTAATACAAACAACGCTTCAGCAAACATCCTGTTACACACAGATTCCTGTGCACCTCTGTGACTTTCGGAGCATCAATTCCCAAGTGCAGAGCTACAGAATCCATGTTTAGATAAACGCTGCCAAACCATCCACTCAAAAACTATCAAAAAGATTTGGTGATACCCCCATATGCTTGCCAACAGAAGATATTCTGAATCTTTTCAACTTCTTTCCATTCAACAAAAATGATAGCTTGCTATTTTTTCGAAAATGCAGTTGGCTCTAATTTACATTTCACTGATTGCTAGTGAGGTACACATGGTAGAAAATCTTAGAAATCATTTTAATTCCAATCTTCCCTGGAGAGATGTCAGAACACTTTTCATGTACTCCCAACGATACCAAACTCCCTTTGTCTCTTAGGGATTAAATGAATCAGGGAGTCAAGAGCATGAAGTATGAGTCTAAACTTCAAAGTAATTATGATTATTTCTAATTTTAAAAGTAATAAGCTCTCAGAGAAAGAATAAATCTTTCAAAATAGAGCAGGCATCATCCTCTTAAGATATAGTCATCCCTCGGTATCCACAAGGATTGGTTCCAAGACCCTCATGGATACTGAAATCTGAGGGTGCTCAAGTCCCTTATATAAAATGGTGTAGTATCTGCATGTAACCTAGGCGCATCCTCCTGCACACTTTAAATTCTCTCTAGATTATTTATAATGCTTGATACAATGGAAGTGCTATGTAAATAGTTGCTGGCACACAGTAAATTCAAGTTTTGCTTCTGGGAACTTTCTGGATTTTTGTTTTTTATCTCTGGAAGAGTGAATCCACAGACACAAAACCAGCAGACATGGTTGGCCGACTGTAGTCTCACGGCCTTTACCTGTCTCAGTCATGAGACTTCGGTCTAAAACACAGCCACAGGCCTTGTCTTATGGTTGGGTTTCTTCACTGCAACTGACCAGAATGTAAGCATAGAGGGCAGAGCTGCCAGTTTGCAGCTGAAACCCCAGTGCACAGCAGTGTCTCAAGAAATGCATGAATTACTGCACAGAAGGATGGACGGACAAGCAAAACGTGTTGAGGCATGGCCAAAAAGAGACAATTCTCCTGGTACCTTGGCAACTAATACTGAAGGCAATTATTCCTCAGGAGATTGTTCCAATGTATGTTTTTTTAAGTTTCTGGCCACTCCACGCGGCATGTGGGATCTTAGCTCCCTGACCAGGGATCAAACCTGTGCTTTGTGCATTGGGAGGGCTATGTCTCAACCACTGCACCACCAGGCAAGTCCCTATTCCAGTGGTTTTGATACTATCTATAGAGGTAAGTGCATGGTCTCTTATGCGGGCGACCACAAAAGAGAAGATGCTTTCCTGGATGTGTACATTCTGGTACACATTTGTCAAGTCTGCTTCAGACATTAGCACAGTATTAGCTCCTCACATACAAATCAGAGAGGCTCCGGGTACCACCTCTAGAATGAGACACCCTGAGCCCTACCTCCAACTCTGCCACTCCCTCTGTGACACTTCACCTCTCTGAGCCTTGGGTTCTCATCTGCACCTTGGGAGAGCAGATGCAGCTACCACATTACAGTGTTGGAAGGACTCGAGAAGATTCTCGTACTTTCAGGGTTTAGCAAGGCACTCAGGAAGCGGGACCCACTGGGACGTCTCTGAGAGCTACAGCCAACCCTGAACCATACCAAGCATGAGGCCTGCTAGAACCTGACCAGTCCGAGAAGGAAAGCCTGAACAAGAATAAGCCTACCTCCCAATTGCATCCCACATGCCGGGCGGATGATTTTCCAGGGGGCATCCAAGGTACCTTGGTTTTCACCCGGACACTCCGCCGCACATTCACGGTGTCCCCTTTCATTCCGCGCTTATGAGATTTCTGTGGAAAGGGACAAACCCAGGGTCACTCCCCTACACAGCGGGCCGTGGCGTCACTCTGCAAGTGGCGTCCGCTTCCAACTTTGCAGGGGAGCCTCTTCGGACCAAGGCTGCTGCTGCCTTTTCTGGGTGACTGTCCTGCCTACCTTCCAACCCGGCGACCGACCTCTGAAAGTGAGCGCGTTGGCCTCACCCCCCTGGCATGCTCCTACCTGGCTGCTGGTCGCTGACGTTTTGGAGAGTTTTTTTATGTGGACGTGGACAGGGGTGTTCTCATCCACGTGAACATGTAAGGGGGGAGTTGAAGAGCGGTCCTTCATGGTTCGCTTCTGGCAGGCGGGGGAGGACAACACAAAAAAGGCTGATCTGCGGATGAGTAAACTGGGCATAAAAACCGAGCTCACAGCCTCTGGAGGCCACTGAAAGCCTAGCCACCAAGCGAGCAGGACAGCGACCAGCACTACTGGCATGCGGGCGGGAAGCGAGGCAGGTGTGCCGTTTAGCAGGTGCATGCAGAGATGCCAACTGAAAAGCACTGGGGAGACCCAAGGCCGCCCAAGAACAGGGGCTGAGCGACCCGCGAGTTCTACACAAGAGCCCCAAACCCAAAGCCCCGGGGTCCTCAGAGCGCCATCTCTTTGCAAGCCTGCTGGAACGCATGGCTCCTCCTGAGATGCAGCCTAGCACAGCTGGAAAGCGGGTGATGAGGCTGCNTCTACACAAGAGCCCCAAACCCAAAGCCCCGGGGTCCTCAGAGCGCCATCTCTTTGCAAGCCTGCTGGAACGCATGGCTCCTCCTGAGATGCAGCCTAGCACAGCTGGAAAGCGGGTGATGAGGCTGCCACGCCGGATTCTGAACGGGGCATGCGGATTAGCACAGGAAATACACAGAAAGGTTAGGGTGCAAGGCACGACAAGCAGCAGGCAGGTAAAAGATGATCAAGACAGAAAGCTGGAAGAAATGCCGAGATGAGAAGGTTGTACAGATTCTATCTAAAGACAACATAAGCAGGGCCAAACACAGACCCCCTCGCCCACCAGCAGCTCCTATCAGTCCCTGTTCTTTTACATTTTTTTCCTTCTTTCTTTTTGGAAAATTTATGATTTTTGAAATTTTTCCGGAAAGATTAGGTTAAGACAACCTCCTCACACCCGGCAGCCTTACCACAGGCAAAACCAAATCCATCCATTAGCAGTCTATGTATGAAGGCACTTAACAGAGCACCTGGCCACCGGGGTGCCAGCAGAAGCGTGCGTTTTTCTCTAGCAGGGCTGCAGGTGGAGGGGCTGCTCCGAGCGCAGGTCACCTACCGTCACGGTAACACTGGGCGCGCCACAAGGTGTCCTCAAGACCTTTTTCTGCGTGAGACTCGTTACTCCGTTCTTTCCACACGATGGAAACCTACCCAGGCACAAGAACCAGATTATAAGCAGAAAATTAGGGCTCTTTTATTTCTTAGCTCTCCCAAAGTTATATATTACATATGGTGGCTAACGAGCTCACGGCTAGGAGAGCCAGTCTGGAATTACTTGGCACCCTGACATGAGCACCAAACACTCCTGGTGTGCCCAGCAGGAGGATGGAGACATGGGGCAGTGAGCATTCGCAGCACTGGCTTTTTAGCCTGCCATTGCGTCACACGTATTGTGACCTTTTACTGAAAGGCCCAGCTGTCATCCTTTCAGGAGACAAAAAGCAGACAGCATGTGGGTAACAGTCAACATAGTAGCCTGGATGAGGGTGAGAGTGCCCAGAATACTGCCTGGAACAATGTTCAGTGAACGACTGACCTGAAACAACAGAGCCATAGGCTCTGGAATAGTCTCTGTGACTCAGTCTCATAAAATTAACCATCAGATATTCAACGAAGAGGATGGAAAATGATTATTACCTAAAATATTTCACTTGCTACCCTTTAAGCACCTAAGAGGTAGGGTTGTTATTATTTTAAAAAATTTTTGTAATACCACATCTTTCTTATACATAAATGGCCCCCTCACCAAATATGCAAATAAAGCAAATATTTAATCTCCAAATTTTGGCAGCAGTACATCCAAGAACTCCAAGACAGGAAGGGACTTGTGATCCATCCCACTGCCTAAAAGACCCCCAAAATACGACCTTGTCCTCATCCTCCATTATTTTGGGGAAAAAAACATGCAACATAAAAATGCAACGAAAAATTCTCAAGCACTTTAGCACACACTTTGTTGCATGTATGTCACACCTCGGAAAAAAATAAACTATTAAATAAAGTCCTACTAATCATCTAGCGAAGGAATTACCAAACCTGGGTAGACAGGTGTTCCTCCTCCTCAGATCATTTGTGAACACTTAAAAGTCAATAGATGTGGGAAAGCTCTTTCTCAGTAGGCTTTCCATCAGGCTACCTGGATTCCATCAACATATGGCTAACTGCAGCATCCACTTCTTACATGGTTATTTACTTACACCTAGCCTCCTTTCAAAAAAGATCTTAGCCTAGTATTCCAGTGACAACAATGGTGATCCTATTTGCTACCAGGAACTGGGGCACCTGAGGAAAGAGGACCAGAGGGAGGCAGAGAGGGTGTCATGTGAGTGCATTTTCCTTCTTCCTCCTAAAAATTAGTTTTAAATGTTTTGGCCCAGGCCTTCAGTACACAGAAACAGGGAAGCTGAGAAAAGAATCCTTCAGCCAGCCCGGCCTGGGAGCCCCTGCCCACGTTTCCCCTGCCCTGTCGGCAGAGGTGCCCCCCACAACGGCAGTACCTGGGGGAGCCGCCTGAGGATGAGGCAGACATGGTTAGGCATCAAAGCCGCAAAGGTGGGCAAATGGGTCAGCAGGCTCTGGCTCAGGGGGACCCAGAGGGACTTGTCAATGAGAATCTCAGGGGCCCGGCATCAAACGTCCTCTCAGGGGAGGAGGGTGGAAGCTTTAGGGGTGGCTGTTGGATGAAAACTTGGGAGACGCTCCTCTACTGTCCAAGTCGCACAGCAACTGTCCTGCCAAAGTTGGGGGG
>SJYA01014228.1:0-10323 GCA_006410615.1 Neotragus moschatus
TAAGTTTACTGAGGGTTACTCTGTGACCCTGCTGTGGTCAGTCCTGGGGAATCTTCCTTGTGTGCTTGAAAAGATCGTGTATTCAGCTGCTTTGGGATAAAATGGTCTGAAAATAGCCATTAACTCTGCCTGGCCTAATGTTCACTTAAAGTCTGCGTCTCCTTGTTGACTTTCGGCCTGGTGGTCTCTCCACTGATGCAAGTGGGATGTTGAGGCCCCCCCGTACTGCCGAGTTACTGCCAGTGTCTCCTTTATGGCTATTAGCATTTGCCTCATATACGGCGGTCCTCGTACGTCAGCTGCATATATATTACAGTTGTTGTATCTTTGTCAGACAGATGCCTTTGTTGTGTAGGGTCCTCCTTTATCTAACAGTTTTTATTTTGAGGTTTATTTCATCTGATATGAGTATTATTATTCCAGCTTTCTTCCGATTTCCACTTTCATAGAATTCCTTCTCCCATCCCCTCTTTCTCAGTCTGTATATGTCCCCAGGTCTGAACAAGTGCGTCTCTTGTTGACAGCATATACGGGTCTTGTTTGTGTGTCCATTCAGTCAGTCTTTTCATTGGAGCATTTTATCCATTTATGTTTAAGGTAATTATTGACACGTATGTCTTCATTGCCATTTGGTTACTTGCTTTGAATTTGTTTCTGTACATCTTTTTCTTCCTTTCCTCTTTGTCTTCTCTTGTGATTTGCTGGCTAACTGTAGTGTTGTGTTTGGATTCCTTTTTCTTTCCTGTATCTATTGTAGATTTTCAATCTGCAGTTACTATGAGGCTTCGATATAGCAGCCTATGAATGAACAAGAGAGTGTTAAGTTGCTGGTCTTTTCCCAGTGCCCTGCGTTTGCGCTCCGCTCGCCCCATGTTGCTGGTTTTGGTGTAGCATTTGTGTGCAGACGATCTGCCTTCACCTTATGTTTGCCTTTATCGGTGAGCTTCCTATTTGTAATTTTCTTTTCTATTCGTGACCTTTTCTACCTAGAGCTTCCTGTAGCATTTGCTGCAACACTGGTGTAGTGGTGATGAATTCTCTTAGCTTTTCCTTTTCCATAATTTTTTATTTCTCCATCAAATGTGAATGAGAGCCTTGCTCGGTATTCTTGGTTTTCCCTTTTCATCACTTTAAATGTATTGCGCCAACTCTCTGCAGGGTTCCTGCTGAAAAATCAGCTGATAACCTTATGGGAATTCGCTTGTATGTTATTTATTGCATTTCCCTTGCTGCCTTTAATATTTCCTCTTTGTCTTTGTCAGTTTGAGTACCAGGTGTCTTGGGATGTTCCTCCTTGGGGTTATCCTGCCTGGGACTCTCTGCACTTCCTCGACTTTGGTGACTGTTTCCTTTCCCAAGTTAAGGAAGTTTTCAGCGACTATCTCTTGGAGTATTTTCTCAGGTCCTTTCCTGCTCTTCTCCATAATGGAAACGTGCATTTAATGCTGTTGTAGAGTTCTCGTGGACTGTATCAATTTCTTTTCACGCTTTCTTCTTTATTTTGTTCCTTGGCGGTTGTTTCTACCACTCTGTCTTTCAACTTACTCATTCTTTTACCTCAGTTATGCTGTTCTTGATTCCTTCCAGTGTTTATTTCATGTCAGATGTCATATTATTCCTATCTGTCAGCTTCTTCTTTTGGTCTTCTGAGGTGAGGTGAAGTTGCTCAGTCGTGTCCGACTCTTTGCGACCCCATAGGTTGTAGCCCACCAGGCTCCTCTGTCCATGGGATTTTCCAGGCAAGAGTACTGGAGTGAGTTGCCATTTCCTTCTCCAGAGGCTCTTCCCAACCCAGGGATCGAGCCCGGGTCTCCCACATTGCAGGCAGGCGCTTTGCCGTCGGAGCCCCCAGGGGCACCTGCTGGCTCTTTGTTGNAGGCTCCTCTGTCCATGGGATTTTCCAGGCAAGAGTACTGGAGTGAGTTGCCATTTCCTTCTCCAGAGGCTCTTCCCAACCCAGGGATCGAGCCCGGGTCTCCCACATTGCAGGCAGGCGCTTTGCCGTCGGAGCCCCCAGGGGCACCTGCTGGCTCTTTGTTGAACGCTCGTGGGTCTTCTTGCCCTGTGTCTCTTTCCCGTTCTGAGATCTCGGGTCATCTTCACTGTCATCCCTCTGAGTCATTTTCCAGGTATGCTGCCTTTCTCTAGTTCACTCAGCTGTTCTTCTGGGGTTCTGTCTTGTTCCTTCCTGGGGGACATAGTCTTCACCGTCCCGTCCTGTGTGACTTTCTGTGAGTGTGGCTTCTGTTCTGCAGGCTGGTCTCGAGGCGTGTGCAGGCCTCCTGGAGAGGGGGCCTGGTTCCTGCCCGCTGATGGCTGGAGCTGGGTCTTGCGCCTGTGGCGGGCAGGGCTGTGTCAAGGGGTTGTGTTGAGTGGGCAGCAGTGGGACTGGGCAGACTTTGAGCAGCATGTCTCCCAACACGCAGGGCTGTGTTCCTGTCTGTTGGTTGTTTGGCCTGAGGTGTCTGCCAGTTACTGGACTGGGCCAGGTCCTGGTGAGAAAAGATTGTCTGCAGGAGGGCTCAGAGCAGGGAGTACTGCCTAGAGCTCTGCCCCCGCCCCCGTCTGTCCTGGCCATGAGCCGCACCTGCCCCCCTCCACGGGCGGGCCTGTCATCCCAGCAGGCAGGTCTGGCTCAGGCTCCCGTGAGGCCGCTGCTTTCCCCCTGGGGCCTGATGCACACGAGACCTGTGTGTGCCCTCCAAGGGCGCAGTTTCTGTGTCCCTCAGCCTTAGGGGTCTCCTGTGATCGAACCCTGCTGCCCTCAGCCAGATGCTCTGGTGGAGCCAACCCCCAGCCAGACCCCAGGCTGGGGCGCTTTCCCTCCTGTGTGACGGCCTCTTCAGCCTGCTGTTGTGCGCATGGCGGGTATGGGAGCTGACCTTCCCACAGTCGTGCCTCGCCGCCCTCCTCGCAGTGGTTCTTCTCTGCTTTGGGGAAGGTGGCCCCCCTCAGTGGACGGTGCCTCAGGCCTGGGTGCGGCCGGAAGGCAGAGGCCCCCACGAGACTGCCGGCTCCCCCGCCGCCGCGCCGGGCATCGAGCAGGTGGCTGCCCCCCTGTCGTGCTGGGTGTCGTGCCGGGCGTCGTGCCGCCGGCTCCCCCACTGCCATGCGGCTGCCGTGCTGGGTGTTGCGCCGCCGGCCGCCCCCCTGTCGTGCCGGGTGTCATGCCGCCGGCTCCCCCCTGTCGTGCCGCGTGCAGCGTCTGCCGTCTCTGACTCTCCCACCCATGACGGCTGCTCGCAAAGCAGCCCGGACGCACGCGCCCCCTCCCTCAGCGCCCAGCAGACACTCGGGACCGCCGAGCCCTCCCTCAGACCCCGGATTCAGGCTGACACGGCTCTTGGTCCCTTCCCCATCGGGTCCCNGTGCAGCGTCTGCCGTCTCTGACTCTCCCACCCATGACGGCTGCTCGCAAAGCAGCCCGGACGCACGCGCCCCCTCCCTCAGCGCCCAGCAGACACTCGGGACCGCCGAGCCCTCCCTCAGACCCCGGATTCAGGCTGACACGGCTCTTGGTCCCTTCCCCATCGGGTCCCTCCATCTCCTGAAGGCTCCGGCTTGTCAGCGTTCTTCATAAGATGGGGCGGCCAGGAGCCCCCCAAACTTCAGGTGCCTGGTGAGCTAATCCACCCAGAATGAAAGTTGGAGGCCTGATTTTGCCCGAGTCTGACAACTGTTACTAATCTAGGCCAAAATTGTGTTGGATTTCATAGCACCCGTGTCCTCTCCTGGACCTCAGTGAAGCTTGTTACAACCCAAGGTGTTTTCCAGAAGAACGGCTGCCAAGACAGCGCTCCCTGTGTCGCTCCACTCTCAGAGAAGGACTAAAACCGAAGCCTGAAAGTAATTCGAGATTTGTCCTCTTCAGGAGCGTAAGACTTCTGTCAAAAATAAATAATTAAACCAAACGGTTTTGCATCAGTAAGACGTCACTCTCTAAGATGTTACTTATGTGTGTCTGTAATTGATTAATTTCTGCTGTACAGAAAAGTGATTCAGTTGTGTGTGGATATGTGTGTGTGTGTGTGTGTGTGTGTGTGTATACGCACTCACACACGTTTTCTTTCCTATCCTTTTCCATTGCGGTTTACCTCAGGACATTGGGTACAGTCCCGTGTTGGGCAGTGGGACCCTGCTCCTCGCCTGTCCTGTGTGTAGTGCTTTGCTTCCGCTGGCCCTGCCCCCCACCCCGCCCCCTTCCCCTGTGTTGGGCAGTCTGGATATCTCAGGACATTGGATACAGTCCCCTGTGTTGGGCACTGGGGCCCTGCTCCTCGCCCGACCTGTGAGTAGTGCTTTGCCCCCTGGCCCCGCCCCCTTCCCCTGGCAGCACAGTCTGTCCTCTGTGTCCGTGAGTCCGTTTCTGTCTCAGATTGTTGGTTTGCCATGTTTTAGATCCCACACGTGATGGCGGCGCTTTCTGCCTTCCTCTCCCTGGCTTGCTTTAGTAGGGTGATAGGCTCTCAGGCTGCCCGTGCGGCGGCAGCTGGCAGCGCCCGTCCCCTTCTCCTGGCTGCACACTGCTCCGTTTGATGCGTGGGCGTTTGCTTTACCGTGTCCTGTGCTGGTGGGCACTCGGGTTGTCTGTCTCTCGGTCGCCGTGAACACCGCTGCGATGAGCAGAGAAGGGCGTGCGTCTTTCTGAACTGTAGCTTATTCAGGTGTATGCCCAGGAGTGGGACTGCTAGGTCATGTGCTAACTCCAGTTTTTGTTTTTTGAGGACCCTCCATACTGTCTCGCAAGTGGCTGCACCGACCAGGATTCCCTCTGACAGTGCAGGAGGGCTCTCCTTTTTCCACAGCTTCTCCCGCATCTGTTGTTCTGAAATAGTTTAATGGTGGTCGTTCGGCCTGCTGTCCGGTGGCATACCGCATTACAGTTTTGGTTTGCATTTTCTAGTATTGAGCTGTGTTGAACATCTTTTCATGTGCCTGCTGGTCATCTGTGTGTCGCCTGGAGAAATGTCTAGGTCTTCTGCCCATTTTTCACCTCGGGTGCTTGTTTTCTTGTTGAGTTGTGTGAACTATTTGTATATTTGGAAATTAGCCTTCTGTGGATCACATCATTTGCCAGTATCTTCTCCTAGCCTGTAGGTTATCTTTCCATTTTGTTTATGGTTCCCTTTGCTGGACAGAAGCTTGTAAGTTTTATTAGGTTCCATTTGTTTACTTGGGCTTCTGTTTCTATCACCTTGGGAGACTGACCTAAGAAAACATTGGTATGATTTATGTTAGAGGATGCTTTTCCTGTGTTCTCTTGTAAGAGTTTTACGGTGTCATATCTTAAGTCTTTAAGCCAATTTTAGTTTATTTTTGTGAATAATGTGAAGTGGGTTCTAACCTCATTGCTTTACATCTGATGGTCCAGCTCCCCAGCACCACTTGCTGAAGAGGCCGTCTGTTCACCACTGTGTTCACGCCTCCTTTGTTGAAGATCAGTTGGCTATGTGTGTGGGCTTATTTCTGGGGTCTGTGTTCTAGTCCACTGATCCATATTTCTGTTTTTGTGCCCATACTGCGCTTTCTTGATTGCTGTAGCTTTGTAGTTTACCCTAAGTATTATTTATATTTTCTGGTGGTGTTTTTGAAAGAGACTGTTTACATCTCCTTTCTGATACTTCATCGTTAGTGCAAAGAAATGCAGCTGATTTCTGATGTGAATCTTGCGTCCTGCTGCTCTGCTGGATTCTTTATCAGTTCTTTTAATAGTAGTTTTGTGTGGAGTCTAGAGGTCTCTATTTATAGTATCATGGTATCTGCATATCTGGACAGTTTTGCTGCTTCCCTTCCGGTTTGGATGCCTTTGAGTTCCTTTTCTTGTCTGATTGCTGTATCCAGGACTTCCAGCTATATGAATAAAGTGGTGAGACTGGGCCTCCTTGTCTTGTATCGGGTTTTAGCAGGAGGGCTTTCAGCTTTTCACTGTTGAGTACTATTTTATGGTTGTGGGCTTGGCATAAATAGCTTTAATTATGCTGAGCCATGTTCCCTCTACGGCCACTCTGGTAAGAGTCTTTACCGTGAGCGGATGTTGAATCTTGTCAAATGCATCACTGAGATGGCCACGCAGTCTCCTTTGCTGATGTGCTTCTCATACCAGTCAATTTCATCACACTGGTCGATTTCATCACATCCGGGTCGATTTCATCACACTGGGGTCGATTTCATCACACCGGTCGATTTCATCACACGGGGGTCGATTTCATCACACCAGGGTTGATTTCATCACACCGGTCGATTTCATCACACAGGGGTCGATTTCGTCACACGGGTAGATCACACCAGGGTTGATATCATCACTTGGTCGATTTGTGTATGTTGAACCATCCTTGTGAACTTAAGATGAATCCAGGTAGGTCTTTTTATCTGTTGTTGGATTTGATTTGCTAATATTTTGTTTAAGAATTTTTGCATTTATATTCTACAAAGATATTGGCCTGTAATTTTATTTTTTGCAGTCCTCTGGTTTTGATATCAGGGTGATGATGGCTTCAAAGAATGTCTTTGGGAATATTTTCTCATCTTCAGTCTTTTGCATGAGTTTGAGGAGAATCAGTTTAAGTCCTTTTTTTTTTTCTGTATGTTTGGGAGAATTTGCCTGTGAAGCCATCTGGTCCTGAACTTTTGTTTTTAGGGAGTTTTTAAAATTAATGATTCTGTTTTGTTTGCAGTGATTGGTATGTTTAAATTATCAGTTTCTTCTTATCCCATTTTGNTTTTTTTTTTCTGTATGTTTGGGAGAATTTGCCTGTGAAGCCATCTGGTCCTGAACTTTTGTTTTTAGGGAGTTTTTAAAATTAATGATTCTGTTTTGTTTGCAGTGATTGGTATGTTTAAATTATCAGTTTCTTCTTATCCCATTTTGGTGGGATGTGTGTTTCTAGAAACTTCTCCATTTCTTCTAGCTTGTTGAATTTGCTGGCATACAATTTTCATGGTATTCTCTTATGGTTTTTTGTGTTTCTGGTGTATTGGTTTTCTTTTTGTTTTATTTGTGTCTGTCTTTTCTTGGTGATCCCGTCCAGAGGTTTGTGTAAGACATTAATCTTAATTTGCTTTTACCCGCGGTGCAGATTTACCTTGAAGACCTGAAGAATAGCACTGGTTTCTGAAAATTAGACAGTCTGTGTTTCACTCCTTTCCTGACACTAATATCCTACACTTACTTCGTTTATTATAGGTAATCGATTATGTTGTCTGTTTTGGGGAAAAGCTCTAAATCAAACTACAGAAGTATTTGTTGCTAGGCAGGCCGCCCTTCCTGACCCATTTAAAACACAGTGGAACCTCAGACATTTGGATCCCACTGATGTGGAATTTGTGGTGACTCAGCTAGTGTTTAGTTATGCAGAGGCATACTTGGAAGATCCTTGGGGCGGGGGCGTGTTCACGTGGACGCATCCCCAGCGTCCTCGGGAGCCCTCCCACGCCCACCCTGGCCCTGTCTAGCCCCCCACCTTCACCGTGGCCCTGCGTCCTCTCTGGCCCTTGTCTTCTGCCTGGAATCTCCTGGCCTCCTCTCTCTCTGCGTGGCTGGACTCAGCTCTGCGACCTGGAGACCCTGCTGACTGCTCCCAAGACCCTGGTCCCATCCCTGTCCAGGTGGGTGCCTCTCCTTTCCCAGGTCAGGTCTGTAACAGGGAGGGCGGTTGCAGTTGCAACTAGAGGACTTCGTGGCGAAGAAGCCAGGTCCCTACAGTGAGGCCTTGAGGCGCCGTCTGTGGGTGCCGTGAGGCCCCACTTGGAAGGCAATGTCCAGCGCAGCCCCCTGGCCTGCTGGGGCTCAGCTTGGACTTGGCGCTTCCCTGGGCTGTGCCTGGGAGCACCCACCTTCCATCTGAATCGGAGGAAACATCAAGTTGTTGCTCTGGAGAAAGGCGTTTGTTCTCAATTTAAAATAAACTGAACCTTACGTTTAAATGTTTAACTGGTTAACTTCTATACAAACTGTGGACCACAACATTGCAAAACTGAAGAGTAACAGTTAAAAGTGACAAAGGAGCCGAAATATTGGCCGGAAGGCGGGGGGGCCGTGTCACGGTGGGGGGGGGGCTGCCTTCAGATCGACCCGTGGGTCCTGCATACTCAGGATGTAACTGAGTGAGGTCAGGGATTAGCAGCTGCGGCCCCAGAAAAAAATAGTGGAATATTTGAAAGAAATCTTTTCCTGTGGAAAAGCTCGTTCCCCCATCCCCATTGCTCCAGCCTTAGGTGGTGATGGTCATGGGGTCTTTTCTAAGTGGAAGGTTTATTGAGAGCTTAGTGGTAAGAAGGCCTGGCGAGCTGTGGGAGGGGGCTTCCTGACTCCGGCCGACTTTTCAGCTGCCCCTGGGACCCCTGGCAGAGCTGCATCAGAATATGGTAGGTGGCAGTTCAGAACAGTCGCCAAGCTTCCCATTCACTCTGTGGCCTTGTCTACAAAAAATGAAATCTAGATTTCTGCTCCTGCGTTTAATCACCGGAGAAGTGGGTGGTCTCCATCATGGGTGATATGCTGAGTATGTTTAAAATGCCATCGCTGTTCCACACTGTTGGCTTTAAAGTGTCGCCTGTGACTTGTGGGGCTCAGCTGCCTATAGTTTGAACTCCTGGTTTAGTTTATCCAAAGAGAAGACACGCACACCAGTTGTGTGTGCTTAAGTATTTAAATTTTCCATGTCGACCCTGCCCTTGGGCAAGGCCCTCAATCTCTCTAAACTGTTTCCTCAGCTGCGAAATGGGGATAGTGATTGCACCTCTCTTGCAGAATGGAGCGACTGTCGTGAGAGTAATCTTTGTAAAGGGCTCAGTTCAGTGTCTGGTGCTCAGTAGTGGCGCGGTAAATGGTTACTGTTGTTCCCAGCAGACTTTGTTGGTATGCACGCCTATCTGCCTCAGTTTTGAAAAATCATAGACATTGTGGTTTCAGATTTTGGACTGTAATTATGCTCACAGTTCTGAGTTGTGGGTGTAAGAGATAGAAGGTGTTAGTTTCCGTAGCCCTCTTAAAGGAGGTTTACAAGTTTGGCTTGTGATCTTGAATACTCATGAAATACTGGATTGAAGTGTATTCAGTTTCTTTATGACTCTTGCATTGCCCCAGAGTGACTAACCACAAATTACTTACTAAAACGCACTTTGTTTGTGACCACGTACTATTAATATTCCGGTTAAATAACAGTAAAGAAGCTGTAACTTCCTGTCAACCTGGCCTTTGTTTCCCAGCCATTAGACGAAGGTTTGACAAATTCAGTCTTGGGCTTTCGTTGCAGAAATGCTTGAGGAGGACGGTAGTGGACCCCAGACCAGTGTGCATGACCCCAGAGGTGTGCTCAGGGGAGCTGAGCTCGTGGAGACTTGCAGAGCGACAGGGAAGCTGAGGCCCTGTGCGCCTAGGGATGCCCGTGCGGCTGGGGGCGAGGCCCACTGTGGGTGGCCGCCTCTCGAGGCCGGGGCCTGCTCTCCTCTCTCTCTAGGCCAGAGGCAGCCTCATCTCACAGGGGGCGGAGTGTCAGCGCCCACACCTGCACGGGCGCGTGCCCAGGGCACAGAGGGCAGCAGCGCAGAAGCATCAGAGGCTGCGGAGAGGCGCCGTGGCAGTGCTGGGTGGAAGGCGGCCGTGGCACCCCAGAGACTCTGTTCAGCGGCGGGGAGGGCGCGCTCCCGGGGCGGCTCCGGTGCGGTCCCTGCCCTCTGCACGCCGCCACTGCGAGGAGAACGGGGCCAGGGCCAGGCACACAGGTGGGTTTCCCCTAGGGAGGTTAGCCCACCGGGAGGAGAGCCGCAGGCCTGGGCTTTGAGAGCTTTGAGAGCGCGACGCAGCCCGGAGAAGCCAGGCTCCTGGCCGTGAAGGAGCGCGTCTGAACTCACATCCATCCGCAGCGGCTGCCCGGGGGGTGTCACCGCCAAGATTCCCCGAGGAGATGCAAGAATCGGGTCTTTAGACTTTCTCCTGAAAGCTCTGGCCGCCTGCAGGCCTGTTCTGCCAGCCCCTTTCAGACCACTGGGAGCCTGCGCCCCACTTGCACCCTGAGCTCCTTACAGAGCAGGCTGGGGGCCAGTGGCTGTCCTGGCTGCTGACTCGGTCCTGGAAGGGGCAGGAGGCGGGGCTGCCTCAGGCTCCTAACCTTGCACGTGGTTTGGGAAGCATTTCGTGGTCCTTTCCTCCCACAGTGTTAGGAATGTCCCTTATTAGGTCAGGCGCCGGTTTCCTTGATAGGCTTTTGCTATTCCTGCACTCAGTTCAGTTCAGTCGCTCAGTCGGGTCTGATACTTTGCGACCCCATGAACTGCAGCACGCCAGGCCTCCATGTCCATCACCAACTCCCGGAGTTCACTCAG
>SJYA01014231.1:0-10558 GCA_006410615.1 Neotragus moschatus
TATTTAACTTAGAAGCAGAAGTTTTGCCCAATAACCTGGTTACTTATTTTTGCATTCTATTGTTATATTCTTAAAAACATTTAAATTTTTTAGGGAAGATACTACTTTTGAGTCAGACATGACTGAGGAATAAGCACACACACACACTACTTTTTATATTTTAATAAATAAATGAAAATTTCAGAAAATTATCTTTGCATATAATTATCTTTACACAAATATTTTGGCCATATTTTAAATCAAAATTAGACAGATGAGTTTTCCAAATAGTATTATACTTAATGAAAATGCTTTTACCATAAGAAAAATTAAAGAGTTGAGAATATTTAGCTTACTATTAATTTCATATTAGCATATTAGGGATATTATTTATAGTCCAATTATAAAGTCATTAAAATCACCAAGAGTTTAATCTTTCAATTTCTTAGGTATATTGGAAAAGGCATTTTGTATTAGCAGCTTCACTCAAATGGCATGGGAAAGAAATCTGATTCACTGAACTGTACTCACTGAGAAATAATGCCTGAATCTAATAGAATTTTTCCTCTCATTATTCTGATCTTAAACATATGATCTAAAAATACTAATCTCTACCATTCAAAGTGAAATATAACTAAGTCAATTAGGTTCTGAAGTCTTGCATGAGTGTTTATCTCTGACTGCTCTCCAGTTGAAATTGTAGGTTACTTCTAAAATGTTACCTCCATTTAGAAGCTTGGGTTATCAGCAGCACCTTCATTAAATTTTACAGAATTAATGATGATTGGAATACTATCAAAGTAGTAATTGCACATTTTGAATTCAGTGCACAAAATTAAAATATAGGCATCCATGTTGGGATGTGTGTAAAATTCATTCTGAAATACCTTATATAAGCAGTTATTCTATTGCTCATTTTTATGGTTCTGAGAGAGAGAGAGAGAGACTGTGTTCAGTCATTTCAAATCCTTTACACCTCTTTGGACAAGTAGCCCACCATGTTCCTTTGTCCATAAGATTTTTGAAGCAAGAATATAGAAGTAGATTGCCAACTTCCTTCTTAAAGGGATCTTTCTGACTCAGGAATCTAAGCCACATTTTCTGTGGCTTCTGCATTGCAGGCAGATTCTTTAAACGCTGAGCCATAAGGGTAAATCCTTATTCTTTTGTGAATAAAGCATGTCCACAAAGAGTGCTAAGGAGAGCTATAAATATTCGAATACTTCATATGACTAATTATACAAGTATTGACTTTAAGTTGTCATTTTTATTAATTATTAAAGCAGTGCCTTTGTAGTATTGCCATTTTTCCTGGTGGTGTTGACACAGAAAATACAAATTACTATAATATTCTCTTAATTTACATCTTGCATTTAGCTGCAACTCAATCCAATTCAATCTAGATAATAATGAAACCCAAGTTCAGGTAAGCAGCTGGGTTCAACTACTGCAGTCTATATTTACTTTCACTTTAATAATCAGTTAAAAGATATTTGGTTAGATGCTATTTCTGTCTTACTGGATGGTGTGAGATGAAATGGGATAAATCATAATGTTGTGTACATTCTAAAATAGTATTAAAATAAGGATAGATATAATTAAAGCTTACATCTGGCTTTTGTGTCCTTCCACAAACTCATTAAGGCATTATTTTTATAAGCAGATATATTGGTTTTTAACGTAACAGAAATTACATCTATTTTGAGTATTACATTTCAGTAGTTTTTATTACCTTTACTGAGTGTTTCATCTGTCACACAAATTAGAACATTTTTATCCCTCCAAAAAAAAAAAAAAAAAGATCCCTCATGTTCATATACACCTCAGTAGTAAAGAATCCAGCTGCCAAGCAGGAGAAATGGTTCCACTCTGGGTCAGGAAGATGTCCTGGAGAAGGAAATGGCAACCCACTCCTGTATTCTTGCCTAGAAAATCATATGGACATTGGGGCCTGGTAGGCCACAGTCCATGGGATCACAGATATCCATATACAGTTAGTCCCCATCCTATGCCCAGCCTCAGATTTCCACTAATCTATTTTTTGTCACTATACATTTGCTTCTTTCAGAATATACACATTAGATAAGATCATATAATATGTAGTATCTTATATATATTCACTTAACATTTTTGAAGTTCATGGAATATGGTGATATTTTCTTTTATGGATGAATAATTTTCCATTTTATAGACAAAACACATTTTATCTCTCCATTCCACCTAGATTGTTTCTGCTGCTGCTGCTAAGTTGCTTCAGTTGTGTCCGACTCTGTGCAACCCCATAGATGGCAGCCCACCAGGCTCCCCTGTCCCTGGGATTCTCCAGGCAAGAACACTGGAGTGGGTTGCCATTTCCTTCTCCAATGCATGAAAGTGAAAAGTGAAAGTGAAGTCGCTCTAGTTATTAGCTATTATGATAATGCTTTTCTTTACAATCACATACAAGATTTTGTGTGGACAAAAATTTTACTTGTCAGCTAGATACCTGTTCGTCAAAATTCTAGGTCATGTGGTCATTTTATGTTTAATTTTTCTAGAAACTGCCAGACTTACTTTCTAGTGACTGCACCATTTTACATTCCCATCAAGCAATAATGTGCAAGTATCTGTTTTTCCATATTCTCACCCACTTTGGCTATCATCAGCCTTATTTACTATAGATATTTTAGTAGAGGTTAAATTGTTATCAAATTGTAGGTTTAATTTTCATTTCCCCTATAAGTAATTATGTTGATCAATGTTTTAAACATTGTATATCCTCTTTAATAAAACATCTGTTGGGCATTTATTCAAATAAATACTGTCCTAATTCTTGTAAACTTTTGGTTAATTTTCAGAGTTCTGAAAAAGTTCATTTTGATCTTCATTCAAGATTCTTTTATTATTAATTTTATGGAAGAAAGAATTTACAGAAGTCCTCACATTTCTATTCAAGGAAATTCTGCTTCCGTGAAGCACACACATATTTAATTTACTTTCTGGTATAATAGTAGATCTTTAGTTTATTTTTTTAATTAGTATATAATTGTTTTATAATGTTGTGTTATTTTCAGCTGTACAACGAAGTGAATCAGCTATATGTATATATAGAGTGCTAAATAATTGCAATAACTAGTATTTATCTTTCTTAATGCCAAATACTGTTTTAAGCACTTCACACATACAAATTTATTTAATCCTCACAACAATCCCATGAGCTAGAAAGTATTATTGCACTTATTTTATGTGTGAGAAAACAGAGCCNACACTGGAGTGGGTTGCCATTTCCTTCTCCAATGCATGAAAGTGAAAAGTGAAAGTGAAGTCGCTCTAGTTATTAGCTATTATGATAATGCTTTTCTTTACAATCACATACAAGATTTTGTGTGGACAAAAACTTTACTTGTCAGCTAGATACCTGTTCGTCAAAATTCTAGGTCATGTGGTCATTTTATGTTTAATTTTTCTAGAAACTGCCAGACTTACTTTCTAGTGACTGCACCATTTTACATTCCCATCAAGCAATAATGTGCAAGTATCTGTTTTTCCATATTCTCACCCACTTTGGCTATCATCAGCCTTATTTACTATAGATATTTTAGTAGAGGTTAAATTGTTATCAAATTGTAGGTTTAATTTTCATTTCCCCTATAAGTAATTATGTTGATCAATGTTTTAAACATTGTATATCCTCTTTAATAAAACATCTGTTGGGCATTTATTCAAATAAATACTGTCCTAATTCTTGTAAACTTTTGGTTAATTTTCAGAGTTCTGAAAAAGTTCATTTTGATCTTCATTCAAGATTCTTTTATTATTAATTTTATGGAAGAAAGAATTTACAGAAGTCCTCACATTTCTATTCAAGGAAATTCTGCTTCCGTGAAGCACACACATATTTAATTTACTTTCTGGTATAATAGTAGATCTTTAGTTTATTTTTTTAATTAGTATATAATTATTTTATAATGTTGTGTTATTTTTAGCTGTACAACGAAGTGAATCAGCTATATGTATATATAGCTGTCTCTTATACACATCTTCAGTTGTGTCCGACTCTGTGTGGCCCCATAGACGGCAGCCACCAGGCTCCCNAATTTATTTTCTGGTATAATAGTAGATCTTTAGTTTATTTTTTTAATTAGTATATAATTATTTTATAATGTTGTGTTATTTTCAGCTGTACAACGAAGTGAATCAGCTATATGTATATATAGAGTGCTAAATAATTGCAATAACTAGTATTTATCTTTCTTAATGCCAAATACTGTTTTAAGCACTTCACACATACAAATTTATTTAATCCTCACAACAATCCCATGAGCTAGAAAGTATTATTGCACTTATTTTATGTGTGAGAAAACAGAGCCACAGAGAGCTTGAACAAGTTGTCCAATGTTCAACAGCTAAGTGGGAGAGCCAGACTGGAAACTGAAAATATGTTTCCAGTTTCCAGGCAACTAGCCATTATCTATGCTCTACCGTCATACAGAGCTTTCAAACTGCCCTTTCAGGCGTGTGATACTCCATCTAATGTGATCTCTTGTATCATCTAGATCACTCATCTTCAGACCATCACACTGGTCCTCAACGCCTTTTTCTCATGCTTTATTATCTCAACTGCATTCTCTTAGTAAATATTAACTATTCTCCCTCATATACTCTTAAACCTATAGTTTATTTAAGGTTTTCCAGAACATTGTATGATTTAAAGAGAATGCTTGTTCATAACAAGCCATATAGCATTATTTAAAAATTATGAAGTTTTAAATTCTGTCCTTTCAACTTTATCATAAGTATGTTGAGGATAAGGCTGTATCTTATCTCTCATAGTTTTTAGAATAAATTATGTCTCATAGGTTCTGAAGAGTTTGAATAAGTGTTGTTTTTGAGTTGCTAAGCTGTGTTTGACTTTATGCTACACCATGGATGGTAGCCCAGGCTCCTCTCTCCCTGGGATTTCCCAGGCAAAAATATTGGGTTATTGCTGACCCAGTGATGAAATCTGGGTCTCCTGCGTTGTAGGTAGATTTTTTACCACTGACCCACCTGGGAAGCCCTGGATAAGTGAATAGATATAAATTCTTAAGAAACTACCTAGCAATAAATTGTTTGCTATGTAATCTTACCTATTATCTTCATTCACTGATTGAACTCTATTATATGAAAGATTCTGTTAGAAAAAACTTAAAGGCACCTAATTTATATATAAGCAGTTCTTATATTCTGTTAGAAGCTGAAATATTTTCTAGATCATCTTAATTTTTATTGCTTTATTTTTTTGATCTTAAAAGCATGACATAGTTCAATTAAAAGTGAAAATAAAATGCTCTACTTGTATAGCTTATATCATAAATATAAACCATAATTGTATTATTTTTCACTCTTTTATCGTAAGTTTTCTACAAATTCGACATTTCTAATAAATGACTCATATGCAGTCTTTGCCTCATTTCTCAGATACAGCACAGCACAACAATTAATTTCTTACAGCTTCAATATCTCACATAACATATTAAACACCTATGTTTAGATTTTATTTCTTCAGCCTGTTAGTCCCTCTAATACTGAGGTCTGGTTTGCTTGTGAAAGGAGCAGAAAAATAAAAATAGAATGGTAATATTATCCCACTTTAAGAAGATTTATAATGAAAATAAATCTGTCCTTAAATATATTTCTCTTTTAATTTGATCATTGTTATTTGGAATTTACTATGTAGTGATTGATCTTCAAGCTAGTTTGATTTGCTTTTCTTTTTCATCTTTTATTTGTAGGAGTATGTGGGTGTAATATTAATACAAGTTACATGGAATTCTGGGCAGATAGCATTTTGTGAAACTGCTGTCACCTAAATGAATACCAATGCTTTGGGCAAAATATAAACAAAAGATGTTCTAAAGATGTATAAGATAGAAAATTTTATATTAAAAATGCTTGCATTGACACTCACTTAAGAAAGAGGAGATTAGAAAACTTGAAAGCCAGCATACCCAAGCTCTTTTTTTGCTGAAATGACTTTCACCATATTCACATCTGGCTTATCTAATTAGGTTTGCAACTGTTACACTTTTGGCATCCACCTTTAGAGGAATACACCTGTCAACACAGAATTTATTTACTTCTTTTTAAAGGAATCATTTATAACCCTTAGGGGTTGTTGCTGTTGTTCTATTTATTTTAACCTCATGTCTTAAATTCCTCTAAGTGCTAAAATTTTGCTTTTCATTTTTTTGGGAGGTAGAATCTCTAGCTAGCATTATATTATCTCCTGTTTCTGGTTTGCAATTCTATTTTCAATGTTCATGTATGCTGTGAATGTGGTTTGTCTCAGCATGAAACATCATACTTATTTCAAAGTCAACTCTCTTTATTTTTCTTTCAAGACTTGCAGGGCTTCTAAGAATCTGCTCAGCAGGAAATAGTATTTTATCCAGGTCCTGTGTTTTGCTGCTTCATTTGACAATTTCTGTGTTTAGACAATGAATGACATTCAGATGGAGACTGGAAATATTCTCTTAATTTAGGTTGAGTTTTCCACTCTTTTATTCTTTCAGAGTATAAAGAAAGACTTAAATGAACTTCTAATAACTCTTAAATAGTAAGTTAGCAAAGATATGATAAATCACCAGATGATGCAGGATTAAAATTATTTAAATGTAAAACAAGTGGGAAAATGGAAGAAAAATATTATAGCAGATGTTTTAACTAGATTGATACTATTTTCTAGTATAAAATAAACTAAGTCTTCAAAATAAAGACCAGAATTACCTTAAGGCCCGGCAATTCCACTACTGGACATATACCCAGAGAAGACCATAATTCAAAAAAACACATACACCCCAATGTTCATTGAAGTACTATTTAAAATAGCCAGAACATTGAAGCAACCTAAATATCCACTGATGGAGGAATTAATAAAGAAGATGTGGTACATATATGCTATTGAATATCACTCATCCCCAAAAAGAAATGAAATTGGGTAATTTCTAGAGATGCGGATACACCTAGATCCTGCCACACAGTGAAGTAAACAAGAAAGATAAAAATATATATATTACATATTAACACATATATGTGGAATCTAGAAAATTATATAAATGATCTTATTTGCAAAACAGAGATACAGATATGTACAGAACAAGCATATTGAACCAAGGGCAAGGGGGGAGCATACATCTTTCTGAACATAGAGAAGTACTGAGAACAATCATAATGGTAACAAGGGGGTAAAGGGGGGAGCAATGAACTGGGAGATTGGTATTGATATATATGTACTATCGTTGTGCTGTGCTGCGCTTAGCCACTTTGTTGTGTCCGACTCTTTGCAACTCCATGGACTGTAGTCCACCAGGCTCCTCTGTCCAGAGGGATTCTCCAGGCAATAATACTGGAGTGGGTTGCCCTGCCCTCCTCCAGGGGATCTTCCCAGCCCAGGGACTGAATCTAGGTTACCAGGTCTCCCACATTGCTGACGGATTCTTTACCAGCTGAGCTACCAGGGCAGCCCCATACACTATTGATACTATGCATAAAATAGATAGCTAATGAGAACATACTGTATAGCACAGGGAATTCTCCTCAGTACTATGTAGTGACCTAAATGGAAAGGAAATCCAAAAAAGAAGATGAATGTATATATATAGCTGATTCACTCTGCTGTATAGCAGAAATTAACAGTACAAACTATTGTTGTTTAGTCGCTAAGTCATGTCTGACTCTTTGTGACACCATAGATTACAGCACTCCAGGCTTCCCTGTCCTTCACCTTCTCTCAGAGTTTGCTCAAACTCATGTCCATTGTGTCAGTGATGTCATCCAACTATCTCATCCTCTGTCGCTGCCTTCTCCTTTTGCCTTCAATCTTTCTTGGCATAACAGTCTTTTCTGATGAGTTGGCTCTTGGTATCAGGTAGCCAAAGTATTGGAGTTTCAGCTTTAGTATCAATCCTTCCAATGAATGCTTAGGGTTGATTTCCTTTAGGATTGACTGGTTGTATCTCCTTGCTGTCCAAGGGACACTCAGGAGTCTTCTCCAGCACCACAATTAGAAAGCATCAATTCTTTGGTGCTTAGCCTTCTTTGTAGTTCAACTCTCCTATCCATACATGACAACTGGAAAAACCATATTTTCAACTATGTGGACTTTTGTGGGCAAAGTGATGTCTCTACAACTATACTCCAATAAAATTAACTAAAAATAATTATATTAGTAAATATGGACTGATTGACAAAAAGAGTGTGAAGGTATACATGAGTCAGTGAAAGTGCCTAAGGAAATGATCTAGAGGGTGATAAACACACACTGCAAGGAGATCAAACCAGTCAATCCTAAAGGAAATCAGTCCTGAATATTCATTGTAAGGATTGATGCTGAAGCTGAAGCTCCAATACTTTGGCCACTTGATGCAAAGAACTGATTCATTGGAAAAGACCCTGATGTTGGGAAAGATTAAAGGCAGGAGGATAAGGAGATGATAGAGAATGAGATGATTGGGTGGCATCACCAACTTGATGGACATAAGTTTGAGCAAGCTCTGGGGGTTGGTGATGGTCAGGGAAGCGTGGTGTCCCTCAGTCCATGGGGAGCCATAAAGAGTTGGACATGACTTAGTGATTGAACTGAACTGAACTTAAACACACAGCATTTTATAAAGTTTGGTGTTAAGTGAACTTTTAGATAACACAAATGGTTGTTGATAAAACCTAGGTTCTAGAATTCTATTATGATATAATTTCACTATGTCAGGGCTTTTTCTGAAAATAAGGTAATTGAAACCTTTAGTCTTAATTATGCCTCATTCTAAACAAATTATTTGAAGAAATACATGTGAACCAAAATGAGCCTTAATCTCTTGATCACATAATGATTATAGCTGTGAATATTGCACCAGTTTTAGCAATAATTAAATGATAAAATAAAAATTGAAATGAAAAAACATAATTAGATAGACATAGTTCCTGGCACTATTATTGCTATGATTTTATTCAAGTTTCTTCTTCTTTTTTTTTAACCAAAATCTGTTTGCTGTTACCTGGTACACAGGTGGGCAAGACTCTTCCTAGGCTTCTTGGTGCATAGTGCCAAGTCCCATAGCCTCTACTGAGGGACTTTTGCTCATGGATGGATGCCAGTTGTTACAAGGGAGACAAACGGAGGCCACCATGATACCAATGTCAGTCAGGCCTATTTGTTAATAAGAAAATTTAGGAGAGACATTTGTAAGGGATACATGAGAGAAAATGTGTTCAGTTGATCAGTCATGTCTACTCTTTGGGACCTGATGGACAACCGGGCTCCTCTGTCCATGGAATTTCCCAGGCAAAAAATATGGGACTGGGCTGTCATTTCATCTTCCAGAGGATCTTCCTGACCCAGGGGTCAAACCTGCATCTCCTGTGTCTCCTGCACTGAAGATGGATCCTTTACTGCTGAGCACTGGGGGAGCCCATGAGAGAAGATAGAATTTTTTTACCCTATTGTTTTATCTCATGGACAAAAACTCTGAAGCAAGAAAAATAAGGTACATTCTAAGATTTAAACAGTATAAATTTACCTTAGACTAGTCAAGAAAACAACGTGGACAAAATAAAATTAATGTGTAGGATATGTCTGTCCCATAAGTTCAGACATTGACATCTCTGTATCAGATATATCCCCATCATGGAGATGAAGTCTCTGGCAGAGAGTCTTGATGTCATTAACGTGTAAAAAATATTATTCTTGCTTAAATGTTCAACTAAGTGCATTTTTTTTGATCAACACAAATACTCAAGTCTTATTTCTGACTATTCAAAAATGATGCTTTGAACTGTGGTGCTGGAGAAGACTCTTGAGAGTCCCTTGGACAGCAAGGAGATCCAACCAGTCAATTCTAAAGGAAATCAACCCTAAGTATTCATTGGAAAGACTGGTGCTGAAGCTGAAGCTCCAATATTTTGGCCACCTGATGCGAAAAACTGACTAATTGGAAACAACCCTGATGCTGAGAAAAACTGAAGGCAAAAGGAGAAGGGGGCAGCATAGATGAGATGGTTAGATAGCATCAAGGACTCAGTTGACATGAGTTTCAACAANAAGTATTCATTGGAAAGACTGGTGCTGAAGCTGAAGCTCCAATATTTTGGCCACCTGATGCGAAAAACTGACTAATTGGAAACAACCCTGATGCTGAGAAAAACTGAAGGCAAAAGGAGAAGGGGGCAGCATAGATGAGATGGTTAGATAGCATCAAGGACTCAGTTGACATGAGTTTCAACAAACTCTGGGAGACAGTGGAGGACAGAGGAGTCCCTGGATCCCAAAGAGTAGGGCATGACTTAGTGACTGGACAATCAGCAAATATCTGACTACTCCCAGGTTTTTAATATTCATCTTTATGAATTATATCTTTACAATATGAGAAATCCTGAATCAGAGACAGATTTCCAATGAAATACCATACAGTAAATGCTAAGCGTATTGGCTCCTCTTGCCCTAGTGGTTATGCCTAATGTGGGGTCATGAGAGCAAGATTAACTACAAGAGTAGCCAGAGATAATCATATGGCTTTTACTTTTCAATTTGTTAATGTGGTGAATTACATTGATTGATTTGTGAATA
>SJYA01014234.1:0-10194 GCA_006410615.1 Neotragus moschatus
GGTAACCTCTGCCCCAGGAGTTTTCCAATTCCAGGAGAGACAAAGGTCGTCTGGTGTGTTCCCCAGAAACGCAGGTTTCTGGGCCAGCAGCAGAGATGCTGACCCAAGGTCTGAGGGTTTAGGGGAATTGGCATCTGCAGACACAGGGCTTCCTCTGAGGGCGGACAGCTCGCACTTTGGGAGCCGCGGCTGCCCACCCTGGGCCTGCGGCGGTGGTGCCAGGCGGACAGGAGGTATGGGTTCAGGTCTGCCGTGAGCTTGTTGCTGGGAGGTTGTACAGATTTGGGAGGTCAGTAGAGCCAGGGTTTGGGGGCAGGGGGAGCAGGGCACACAGCCTGGCTGCAGTGGAGCCTTGGAGTCACCATCACCAGCTGAGTCACCGCTTTCAAAACAGTCTGAACTCTGTGTGCCTCCGTCATCTCATCCACAAAGGGGTCTGCGTAACTCACGGTTATTCGGGTAATCGGGTTGTTGCAAGACCCAGACCAACCTTTCACAGCTTCTCTCCCCAAAGTGCATATTTAGGGCTCTACTCACCTCCGACTTGCTTGGGGGGGGGGTGGTGGTGTTGTCCTTGGTGTTTTAAAGGCCAGTAACCCTCGGAGGATTCCAGCTCCCAGCCAGCCGATGTAGGAGACAGAGAGTGATGGGATCAGGCCAGGCTGGAGCTGGCGGGAAGAGAGGGACACAGGGCAGGTGTTAGGAAGGGAAGGCAGGGGCCCCGTTGGCCTCCGCCTGCTCGGCAGTGAGCGCCCCACCTCCTGGCCCAGACTCCCCACACCTGTGCCAACAGCAGAAACGGCAGTGCACGTTCAGAGGAAACGGGGCAGAAGGAAGCCTCGGGGATGCCTGCAAAAGTGCCAGAGGAAAATGTGCTTCAGGTGGACAGGGAGCAGTGGTGAAGTCACGGGGCACGGAGGCTGGCCGGGAACACACCGCAGGTCTGTGATTTCTGTAAGGTTAGGAGACCTGGGGGTGGAGAGGGGCGATGCGTTCTGTGTTCAGATGGCAGGACGGGTGCACGGCCGTGTTGATTTAGTGGGGGACACGGGGCTTCAGCGGCCAGGGTGCTGTTTTCCAGGGACCATCTTGCCTTTCCGGAGGCCTCCAGCCTAGAACTCCAAATATCTGGACTGGTCTGGGTTCTCTCAAAACACCCATTCAATTCCTGGCAGTCCTCTGAAATACGACATTCAGCGTTATAGATCACCTTTGCAGATTTTAATACAGTTTAAGTGCAAAATTTGAACAGAAGTTTAAACATAAATGTTGCAATATTTTATTTCGTATCAATTTTACTGAAAAGGAATTCTGCTGAAGGAACAATGGGAGACATACCACAACGTTTAAAGCATTATCTAAAATAAAGTGAACAAAGAAATTACCGAAAACATAAACCCCACAGACTTTATAGTTTCTTCCAGTAGGATTACAAATTCTGTGATAAAAGGGAAGACAGTAGATATTTGGGTGATTTCAGTGATGTTTGATATACTGTGTTTTCAGAAATAACCCACCTTCATGTAACTATGAATGTCCCTTAAAAATGGGCTTCCCATAACATGAGCCACAATGAAACACCACTCCACACCTGTCAAAAGGAGTAAAATTAAAGGGAAGCTGACCACGATGCATGCTGGGGAGGCTGCAGGGGGCCATGGGTCCCGGGACTGCTGGGGAATGGGAAGGGCTGCATCTGCTGTGGGAGAAAGCTTGTCGGTCTCTTAAGAAGTCAAGCACACGCACCCCATTTGCATGACCCAGACCTTCAAGTCCTGGGCATTTCCTCAAGCGTTAAGGAAATATGTACCAGGTCACAAAGATTTTGAGCCTGAATGTTCATAGCCACTTTACCTACGATGGCCTAGCCCTGGAAATCATCCAAACAGCGGCCAGAAGGTGCACACGAAGGTGTAGAGCCTGGAGCAGAGGGGGTTCTGAGAAGACTGGCAAGGCCCGGAGGAGCTTGGGATGGAGAGGAAGCTCTGAGCTGTCCGGCCGCTGAGTGTAGCCCTCCCACAGCCCCCGAGTCCTGCCAGTCCCAGAAGCCGGCACGGGTCTCCTTGCTGGAGGCTGCGGAACTTGGATTTCTGTCCTTCGCCTGATATCCGTTGTCCTTGTATCTTTTTTTTTTTTAAGGTGATTGTTTTCTTATTGATAAAATAATTGAGAAATTATCCCTTCGTTTCAATTCTTAATTAAAAAATATATAACCTCAGGGATAACTTTAGGGCTAAAAAAATCAGATTTCTCTGGGTGTTGCTGATGACTATTGTAACTTTTACCAAATGTCTACCTTTCTACAAGACAAGCCAAAGTAAAGAGGAAGAAGCCAAATAAAGCCAGTCTGAAGATTTATCTAGCTGATAGAACTGGGAACAAGTATACACAGATTTCAACAAATATATTCGGTTTCAAAACTGAACTGACAGTCAAATTAGTCCTAGCTGCAAAAAAAAAACGCTTCTGTGTGTAAGCCACCTTGGAGCATCTGACCTCCACTTCTAACCAGGTCAAACCTGAGACCAGTTGGTGGCCGTGTCAGCCAAAAGGAGCATATGCAGAACGCATGAGGCGGTTAGTCAGCTCCTGAGACGCCCAGGCCCCTCCCCGGCCGGATCCACAGCCAGGGGAGGCGGCCAACACTCCTGCGACGGAGTGGGCAGCCGGCCCCCACCTGCGGGCCCGCACCCCGTCCTGCACCAGCTGTGGCCGCCATGTGGCCGCCTGCGTCCGTGCCAGGCTNAGACGCCCAGGCCCCTCCCCGGCCGGATCCACAGCCAGGGGAGGCGGCCAACACTCCTGCGACGGAGTGGGCAGCCGGCCCCCACCTGCGGGCCCGCACCCCGTCCTGCACCAGCTGTGGCCGCCATGTGGCCGCCTGCGTCCGTGCCAGGCTGGAGCGGGCTGCAGAGCGGGCCCCGGCTGAGTGTGGTTGGAAGGACACGTGCCTGGAGAGTGACCTTGACTCTCCTTCCACGCCAAATGTCTCCGGGAGATGCCAGCTCTTGGGCCCAGTGCACAGACACACGCTCACACGCACACAGCCTGTGTTCCAGGCTCGCCGGGGTTCCTGCACTCCCAAGGGAAGGTAGGGCCGGCCGGCCGTGTGTCTGCACTGAGGTGCCTTTCTGGAACTTCCACCTCTAGCCTTGGGTGGACCAAGGGCCACAGTGCCAATCAGGGTGGCCGACTCCTTCATCCAGGCCTGGATGGGCTGGGACAGGAGCAGGCTGACCTCCTCCGAAAGTACCCAGGCGACGGGAAGCACGTCTCCTTTCGGAGCAGACCATAAGGAGCTCTGCGGCTGGGCTCACTAGCATCCCTAGTGGGGCAGCGGCTGGCTCAGAGCACACACTTTNTCCAGGCCTGGATGGGCTGGGACAGGAGCAGGCTGACCTCCTCCGAAAGTACCCAGGCGACGGGAAGCACGTCTCCTTTCGGAGCAGACCATAAGGAGCTCTGCGGCTGGGCTCACTAGCATCCCTAGTGGGGCAGCGGCTGGCTCAGAGCACACACTTTTGCCAGGGTCCGTCTTCAGTGGCAGTGTGTGGGGGAAACACACTTGCCAAGATATTCGGTGGAAAAGAATCAGAAGCACCCTCTGAAAGAACAGCTGTGTGAAGTTTGGGTTGTCGGATGCGGCAAAATATACATGGGCCGTATTCTGTCATCTCGAGAATTCTCCATCAAGCTGTCAGCTGGAAAGATCTCTCTCCACTGTTCAGCCTCCTCTGCTGTGTCTTCTCCCCCTTGAGGGAGCCCCTCTACCCCTGCTGGCCACCCGGGCGCTCCTGGTCATTTGCGTCTTATCTGTCCTCGGTTGTGTCCTAGAGCAGGTATTGCTGAACTCCGGTATTAAAGGAACTAACGACATCATGTGAAAACACGATAGGCTGAAGGCTGACACTGACTTGCTAGCTTTAAAGTGAAGTGTGAAAATATTAGTTGCTCAGTTGTGTCCACCACTCTGCGATGGTATGGACTGTAGCCCGCCAGGCTCCTCTGTCCATGGGATTCTCCAGGCAAGAATACCGGAGTGGGTGGCCATTTCCTCCTCCAGGGGATCTTCCTGACCCAGGGATTGAACCTGGGTCTCCTGCAAGGCAGGCAGATGCTTTACCATCTGAATCACCAGGCAAGCCGTTTGATTTCATGAAAGGAAGACCCCAGATGCAGAAGGAACTAGGGCAGCGTCACGACCGAAGGGGATGCTTGCTCCGAGGCACTGTGTGCCGCTTCCTGAAACCTTTGCTGTGCTGTCCGTGTTCCCTCCATTGAGCCTGGACCATGGCGGCTAGTATGCACCCAGGCCTCAGCCCAGCCCACCTCTGCTGGCGGTCGGGGACAGGACTGTGCTTCCTGATCAGGAGGGCTGGAGGCTCATAATCCTCCACGGGCCTGTATTTATTAACAAGGGGCTGGGCCTTGCACTAAACAGGTAAGATTTCCGGGTGGAGTTTCAGACAACACAGTGGGCCAGGAGGACCCAATGTTTGGGGAGTCCTTACAGGATCCTCTGCTTGTGACCCCCCACCAGTCTGGGGCAGCAGGAAGCCTGGGCCCGTAGCTCCTAGTGCCTGGTCTCAGCCCAGCATCACTCCCCTCCCATGGGAGAGTGGAGGCCACAGACACACCATGCTTCTCTCGTTGATGGTCCCCCTGAGAGCTGGCTCTAAATGCTTCAAATAGTCACCTTTGTATGGTCAAAAGACTTTCAATTCTGGTTAAGAAAAGGCTTCCCTGGTGACTCAGTGGTAGAGTCCACCTGCACTGCAGGAGACCCAGGTTCGATCCCTGAGTCAGGAAGATCCCCTGGAGGAGGGCCTGGCTACCCACTCCAGTGTTCTTGCCTGGAGAATCCCATCGACAGAGGAGCTTAGCAGGCTCATACGGTTATAGTCGGTCCTGACTGGGTGACTGACACACTTTTAAGAAAGGGCACATCCAGAGAAGAGGAGCTGTCCAAGCTGGGTAAATTGGAATGTGTGTTCTTGCCTTAGGACGATGGAGACACAGTATCTCAGCACCAGGTCCCTGACACCCGTCTCCAGTCCACCTCCTCTGGCCGCGGTGGACATACGGAGCTGGCGGCCTGCTCTCACGGGCCTGCTGGGCACAGACGAGAGATGACCCTCCTGAGGGTTCACAGCGGGATGGACCCATCCAGCGATGGGAGGGAGATGGGGAGCCTTCTCGTGAGAGAGTCCTGCACTGCAGACCCCTGGGCCTGGAGACACCCCCCTTCCATTCAGTGGGTCAGCCCACAGCGGCCCAAAAGTCTTCATTCATTCACCATCCATCCGTTCATTCTTTTTTCTCAGTTAAGCCAAAGCCCGTTTCTGGGATTGTACCTTCAGACTCTGTACTGACAGATCAGCTATGACTTGGAAGACTCTTCACCTGACCCTGAGCAGGTGCCAGACTCTCCAGCCCACCCCTCCCACAGTGTGAGTATCAGCTCAATGTACCCTCCCAAGGCTGTGGGGAGGGTTACAGGATTTAATGCAGAAGATCACTTGGAAATGGTGATGCTCCTTGCTAATGTTATTCCTTGACAGTCATTGTGAGGGAGAAGTTGCTTCTTTAACAAAACTCATTTATAATATTGCTGCTAAAATTTTAAATAAGCATCAGATAAGAGCAGGCAGGTCCTGGATCCTAGACGTTTGGAAGCATGAAGTCCAGTTACTGCCACCTCGTTGATGAGAATGACAGAATTATAACAAGAATGCTACCATTTCCTTGGAATCTGGGTTGCATGAAGTGCACCTCTTATATCTGATTTCACTGCAGAGATAAGAAACTGAGCCCCGTAAGTGAAGGGAGGTGCCTGGGACCCTGAGATGGTGGGAGAATCCCATCAACCTCCATGTACTTTGCTTTCACGTGGACTCCCGGTTTTAAAAAAAGGGAAAGTGAAATGACAAGGCAAGAAATCGACAGTGGACAGAAGGGTTGAGGAGGACTGAGCTAAATAGCTCTTGTATCTTCATCTGGTTTCGCAGCAGGACATCAGGCTCAGCTCAGAACCCTGCAAGTCGGAAGCTCAACCTCTCTTGGAAGATAAATTTGGAGAAGTCGTGAGCATCAGTGAACAAAAGCGAAGAATTTCTATTTCAGTCAAAGGTATCAGGAGACAATGACCCAGCCAAGCAGCCAGGAGCTGTGCAGGCAGTGTGCGTGGGTAGAGTGATGCACTCTGAAGACGTGGATGCCCCACCTGGAGGTCCTCTTGTCAGGCGATGAGTGTCTCAGGTGAGGGGGCAGGAAACAAGCTTTCCCTCACAGTTGCTGACGTGAGGGACCACACCGCTGAGTCACCATGAGTCCGAGGGCAACGTGACACAATCCGTCACCTTGGGTCTTTCTCTAGACACAGAGTATCAGGATCTGATCTGGGGAAGAGGGCACACTGGACGAGAGGGAAACTTTGCTTGAGCTCTTGCGCTGATACTGCAGTTCAGTCAAGTTCAGTCGCTCAGTCGTGTCCGACTCTTTGAGACCCCAGGGACCGCAGCACACCAGGCCTCCCTGTCCATCACCAACTCCTGGAGCTTGTTCAAACTCGAGTCCATAGAGTCGGTGATGCCATCCAACGATCTCATCCTCTGTCGTCCCCTTCTCCTCCTGCCTTCAGTCTTTCCAGGCATCAGGGTCTTTTTCAGTGGCTCAGCTCTTCGCATCAGGTGGCCAAAGTATTGGAGCTTCAGCTTCAGTCCTTCCAATGAACGTTCAGGACTGATTTCCTTTAGGATGGACTGGTTTGATCCCCTTGCAGTCCAAGGGACTCCCAAGAGTCTTCTCCAACACGACAGTTCAAAAGCATCAATTCCTCACTCAGCACTTAGCTTTCTTTATAGTTCAACCCTCATATCCATACATGACTGCTGGAAAAACCATAGCTTTGACTATATGGACCTTTGTTGGCAAAATAACGTCTTTGCTTTTTAATATGCTGTCTAGGTTGTCATAGCTTTTCTTCCAAGGAGTAAGAGTCTTTTAATTTCATGGCTGAAGTCACCATCTGCAGTGATTTTGGAGCCCAAGAAAATAAATTCTCTCACTGTTTCCATTGTTTCCCCATCTACTTGCCATGAAATGATGGGACCAGGTGCCATGATCTTAGTTTTTCAATGTTGAATTTTAAGCCAGCTTTTTCACTCTCCTCTTTTACTTTCATCAAGAGGCTTTAATTTATTTTCTCTTCACTTTCTGCCATAAAGGTGGTATCATCTGCATATCTGAGGTTATTGATATTGCTCCTGGCAATCTTGATTCCAGCTTGTGCTTCATCCAGCCCGGCATTTCACATGATGTACTCTACATAGAAGTTAAATAGGCAGGGTGACAATATGCAGCCTTGACGTACTCCTTTCTTGATTTGGAACCAGACTGTTGTTCCATGTCTGGTTCTAACTGTTGCTTCTTGACCTGCATATGGTTTCTGAGGAGGCAGGTAAGGTGGTTTGGTATNTCACATGATGTACTCTACATAGAAGTTAAATAGGCAGGGTGACAATATGCAGCCTTGACGTACTCCTTTCTTGATTTGGAACCAGACTGTTGTTCCATGTCTGGTTCTAACTGTTGCTTCTTGACCTGCATATGGTTTCTGAGGAGGCAGGTAAGGTGGTTTGGTATTTCCAGCTCTAATATTTCTCCACAGTTTGTTGTGATACACACAGTCAAAGATTTTAACATAGTCAATGAAGCAGAAGTAGATGTTTTTCTGGAACTCTCCTGCTTTTTTGATGATCCACTGGATGTTGGAAATTTGATCTCTGGTGCCTCTATTTTTTCTAAATCCAGCTTGAACATCTGGAAGTTCTTGGTTAACACACTGCCGAAGCCTCAGTTGGAGAATTTTGAGCATTACTCTGCTAGCGTGTGAGATGAGTGCAATTGTGTGGTAGTTTGAACATCCTTTGGCATTGCCTTTCTTTGGTATTGGAATGAAAACTGACCTTTTCCAGTCCTGTGGCCACTGCTGCTTTTTCCAGATTTGCTGGCATATTGAGTGCAGCACTTTCACAGCATCATCTTTTAGGATTTGAAATAGCTCAGCTGGAATTCCATCACCTCCACTAGCTTTGTTTGTAGTGATGCTTCCTAAGGTTCACTTGACTTTACATCCAGAATGTCTGGCTCCAGGTGAGTGACCACATCACCATGATTATCTGGGTCATGAAGATCTTGTTTGTACTGTTCTTCTGTGTATTCTTGCCACCTCTTCTTAATATCTTCTGCTTCTGTTTGGGCCATACCATTTCTGTCCTTTATTGAGCCCATCTTTGAATGAAATGTTCCCTTGGTGTCTCTAATTTTCTTGAAGAGATCTCTAGTCTTTCCCGTCCTGTTGTTTTCCTCTATTTCTTTGCATTGCTCACGGAGGAAGGCTTTCTTATCTCTCTTTGCTATTCTTTGGAGCTCTGCATTCATGTGGGTATATCTTTCTTTTCTCCTTTGCCTTTTGCTTTTCTTCTTTTCTCAGCTATTTGTAAGGCCTCCTCAGACAACTATTTTGCCTTTTTGCATTTCTTTTTCTTGGAGGTGGTCTTGATCACCGACTTCTGTACAATGTCATGAACCTCCATCCACAGTTCTTCAGGCACTCTATCGGATACAATCCCTTGAATCTATTTGTCACTCCCACTGTATAATCACAAGGGATTTGATTTAGGTCATACCTGAATGATCTAGTGGTTTTTCCATACATTTTTCAATATGAGTCTGAATTTTGTAATATGGAGTTCATGATATGAGTTACGTCAACTCCCAGTCTTATTTTTGCTGACTGTATAGAGCTTCTCCAATTTGGCTACAAAGAATATAATCAATCTGATTTCTGTATTGACTATCTGGTGATGTCCATGTGTAGAGTCTTCTCTTGTGTTGTTGGAAGAGGGTGTTTGCAATGACCAGTGAGTTCACTTGGCAGAACTCTATTAGCCTTTGCCCTGCTTCATTCTGTACTCCAAAGCCAAACTTACCTGTTATTCCAGGTATCTCTTGACTTCCTACTTTTGCATTCCAGTCAGTCCCCTATGAAGAAAAGGACATCTTTTTTGGGTGTTAGTTCTAGAAGGTCTTGTAGGTCATCACAGAACCATTCACCTGTAGCCTTTTCAGCATTAGTGGTCTGGGCCTAGACTTGGATTTCTGTGATACTGAATAGTTTGCCTTGAAAACAAACAGAGATCATTCTGTCTTTTTTGAGATCACACCCAAATACTGCATTTTGGACTCTTCTTTCTTGACTATGAGGGCTACTCCATTTCTTCTGAGGGAGTCTTGCCCACAGTAGTAGATATAATGGTCATCTGAGTTAAATTCACCCATTCCAGTCCATTTTAGTTCGCTGATTCCTAGAATGTCGATGTTCACTCTTGCCATCTCCTATTTGACCACTTCCAATTTGCCTTGATTCATGGAGCTAACATTCCAGGTTCCTGTGCAATATTGTTTTTTACAGAATCGGCTTTACTTCCATCACCAGGCCCATCCACAGCTGGGTGTTGCTTTTGCCTTGGCTGCATCCCTTCATCTTTCTGGAGTTACAGATACTGTAGGGAGGGCTGAATGAGGCACCAAGCTGGGAGCTGAACCAGCGCTAATTAAACCCAAGTCNGTGCAATATTGTTTTTTACAGAATCGGCTTTACTTCCATCACCAGGCCCATCCACAGCTGGGTGTTGCTTTTGCCTTGGCTGCATCCCTTCATCTTTCTGGAGTTACAGATACTGTAGGGAGGGCTGAATGAGGCACCAAGCTGGGAGCTGAACCAGCGCTAATTAAACCCAAGTCCTTATTCCTGGGCCTCGATGTTCTCATTTATAAACCAGAAACGATATCCGTCATCTCCTTCTGAAAGGGTTTTCATAAAAATCAAACGGGAATTCATATGAGAACATCTTGTATACTCTAAATGGCATTTTTGATGGATGAAGTATTGATATAATTAAATGCAATGGTTATTTGCTTTTTAATTATGTGTGCTCAGCCCATTCTTAGACTGAGGAACAGGGGAGTCCAAGCGGAGGACTCACTGTGAGGAGAGACTGTTCAGCTTAGTACATGGTCTGCAGCAGTTGGCCAGATGGAGGCAGGGAAGAGGTGCAAGGTCAAGTGAAGGTCAAAGGCAGTGCAGAGCCTTTTCCTCCCCTTGAAGAGGCAGGAGAAAGAAGGAGCAAC
>SJYA01014235.1:11293-21721 GCA_006410615.1 Neotragus moschatus
GAAACAATAAAAACAGTGCAGACTTTATTTTGGGGCTCCAAAATCACTGCAGATGGTGATGGCAGCCATGAAATTCAAAGACACTTGCTTCTTGGAAGAAAAACAATGACCAACCTAGACAGCATATCAAAAAGCAGACACGTTACTTTGCTGACAAAGGCCCATCCAGTCACAGCTATGGTTCTTCCAGTAGTCATGTATGGATGTGAGAGTCGGACTGCAGAGAAAACTGAGTGCCGAAGAATTGAGGCTTTTGAACTGTGGTGCTGGAGAAGACTCTTGAGAATCCCTTGAACTTCAAGGAGATCAAACTGGTCAATCCTAAAGGAAATCAGTCCTGATTATTCATTGGCAGCACTGATCCTGAAGCTGAAGCTCCAATACTTTGGCCACCTGATGTGAAGAGCTGACTCATTTGAAAAGACCCTGATGCTAGGAAAGATTGAGGGCCGGAGAAGCGGAAGACAGAGAATGAGATGGTTGGATGGCATCACCCACTCCATGGATGTGAATTTGAGCAGGCTTCAGGAGTTGATGATGGACAGGGAAGCCTGGTGTGCTGCAGTCCATGGGGTCACAAAGAGTCAGTCATGACTGAGCAACTGAACTGAACTGAACTTGATTAGATTAGAGGCACAATGAGTGTTTGTTGAGTGAATGGCTGTGAACTCTTATCAGAGAGACAAGCTAAAAGAGGAATAGCTGGATTAGAGTCTTATCTCAGCTGACCTCTCCCCCGTGATGTTCTGTGTTCATGTTTCTCAGCTTCTGAGTCTATCAAAAGCCAAGAGATGAGACTGTTACTCTGAGATCATTCATCTGTCCTGTTAATTTGTGTTAAGTGGTACTTTATCAGAGCCAAGCTTTTAAGTCCATTAAAAGTCTTACAGCTTGTCTCAAAGCTGAGAACACTATAAAAGACAACATTAATTCTGAGGCTCTGCCCTACACTCAAGACAAGCTGATGCTTTCAGTCTTGGTCTCAAGATCAGCCTCCAAGACCTCAAGAATTATTCCATGAAATGACAGTAGGCCTTGGAGTGTCACCTCTTCTGAAATATGAAACAAGCTGTCCCAAACTCAAGCATCTCTTATAAGGATACCAGCTGGGTAAGAAACAAACTTTCATGCTGTTACCCTCAAATGCCCTCATTTCTCAAGGCTTTATAGTACACTTTTAAAAACTCTTTTTTAAAAACAACAAATTTTACAGGCCAGACACCGCTCACTTACCTGGGAGATTTTCTATAAAAATACAGAGTCCTACATACCATCTGTAGAGAATATCTGGGGTGAAGCCCAGAATTGTGTATTTTCAAGGCTTCCAGTATGTTTTTTACTTGTAACTGGGGTTTAGAACTTCTGAAAGACTTACTGTGAAGTGTAAAGCCATTGAACATCAGTTGTTATTTCACTTGGTGTTTACAGAAATAGCTAAGAATAGTATTCCCATTTTAGGAATTAGAAAACTAAGGCTCACAGAGATCTGAATGATTTGAATACCATGGTACCAACTTTGGTCTTAAGTTAGAACATAAACTCAGGTCTTCCAACTCCTAGTCCAAAGCCTGTCCATTATTCACTTTGAGGTTTGGCAACTATAGTTACTAACATATGAGCGTGAATTAATTTATCAGGTTTCACTAAAAAGGATGGGAAAGCCAGGGTAATATATTTGAATCAGGAAGAGAATCATGTGAGCAAGAAAAATTCCTATCATGGAAAAGTGAAGTAAAAATGTTAGTTGCTTAATTGTGTCCAACTCTTTGCAACCCCGTGGACTGTAACCCGCCAGTCTCCTCTGTCCATGGAATTCTCCAGGCAAGAATATTGGAATGGGTAGCCATTTCCTTCTCCAATGGATCTTCTTGACCCAGGGATCGAAATCCTGTATTGCAAGTGGATTCTTTACTGTCTGAGCCACCAGGGAAGCCCTTGTATCGTGGGAAAGATCTTTTAAAATCCCATGCAATCTGGAAATCAAGGAAAAAAATCATCTTGGAATAATTCCGTAAATGGTCTAGACTTGTTATATATGATTTTTTTTCTTTCCTATCTCCGTCACATATATTCTTTTTTTCTTCCTTCTTGGCAATGACTTGGGCTCATTNAGTGGATTCTTTACTGTCTGAGCCACCAGGGAAGCCCTTGTATCGTGGGAAAGATCTTTAAAAATCCCATGCAATCTGGAAATCAAGGAGAAAAATCATCTTGGAATAATTCCATAAATGGTCTAGACTTATTATATATGATTTTTTTTTCTTTCCTATCTCCGTCACATATATTCTTTTTTTCTTCCTTCTTGGCAATGACTTGGGCTCATTACCAGTACAAAGTGTTAGATGGTCTCATCTTAACAAAAAGAAGATATTGGGAATGAAGTGTGTATAGATGCACTTGCCCAATTGGATCATTACTGCTCAGTAGCCTCCAAATTGGCCTCCATGACTGTACCTGCCAGGCTCTAGTTTCAACACAAGAGCTGTAGTAACACTTAAAAAAAAAAAAAAAACCCTCAGATCATGATAGGCTAAAATTCTTTAATGTATTCTCAACTCATTAGCAACAGAATTCAAAATCCTTAACATGGCCCGTGTAGGTGTTCTGAGACTCGGTCACAGGCCACCTGTTTGACCGTAACTCGGGCTCTTCCGACCATCACTCATCCTGTTTCACCCTTGCTCTTCCTCAGGTAGGCTGAGCTTGTTCTGTCTTCAGGGTTTTTTTTCCGCTTACCCTTCCTTTTCCTGGAATATTCTACTTATTGGCATCTCCATGATCTTCTTTATTTCCTTTAAGTCTCTGATCAAATTTGTAGAGGTATTCCATAACCAAAGATATGTACTTTTAGTACCTAGTCTGCCTAACATTGTGTCAGACACTGTGCCTGCCCTTAGAATTCACCACTTTCTATCAGTTCTGCTTCCTTTTAATTGTATTTCTTTCTACCATTGTCAGATTGACTTGTTCTGCATTAACAGCAACCACAAATTCTTGGGATTTAAATAAAAAGAGATTGATTATACTAAGTCTTGCTTATTCTACAGGTCCATCTTAGGCTGGTGACGATGCTGGGGCGGGGACGGGGCTCTGCTTATCATTATTACTTAAAGACTCAGAAATGCAAGAAACAAACATTGGAATATTTTCAATTACTGTGTCAATAAAAGAGCTCTGACCAGAGTCAACCCGGAAATTACCTTGAACCTCTTCATGTATTTATTGGCCGTATTTATTTTCTCTTCTGAAAAATTCCTGGTTGTGTTTCTTGCCTTTTTTCTCTGTTGAGCTTATCTTCTTCATAATAATTTGTGGAAGTTGTGTTCATATTTTTGGTTTGAATCCTCTTATAGCTTTGTGTATTATAGGCATCTTCTCTCAGTTTTTCTAGTCTTTTCATTTGCTTTAAAGTGTCTTTTGACAAAAAAAAAAAAAAAAGAAAAAGAAAAGTTCTTAGCTTTATTAGGGTCCAAATTGTCAGCCTTTCCTTTTCAAAGTCAAATCATAGAGATCAATTAGGAGGCTTTTGAGTGCTGTTCAAATTGGGAGAAATAGTTGGAGTCTAGATTATTTGAAGGTAGAACTGAGAGAATTTGGTGATGAATCAGGTATGGGGTAGATATATGAATAAGGAAAAAAAATCAAATATGACTTCAAGATTTAGGGCTTAACCAATTGGAAGAATGAATAATTTGATGAAATTATTGAATACAAATATGGAAGAACAAATTTGGGAATGACAGTCAAGAGTTTGATTTGGTCATGCTCATTTTGAGATGTCTGTCGGTTATCTGAGGGTTTCCCAAATGGCTCAGCAGTTAAGAATCCTCCTGCAATGCAGAGGAGACATGGGTTTGATCCCTTGGGAGGATCCCATGGAGGAGGAAATGACAACCCACTTCAGTATTCTTATCTGAAAAATCCCATGGACAAAGGAGCCTGGTGGGTTAGAGTCCAAAGGGTCACAGAGCCGAACATAGCTGAGTGACTAAGCAAATCAGATTCCTACGTGTAGATTGATGAGGCATGTGAATATGTGAGACAGAGTTCATGGGGAATATTGAATTTAGATATAAACATGTGGAAGTCTGTGGCATACAGAAAGTTTTTAAAACAAAGGCAAAAAGTCTCAGCACTGAGTCCAAAGGAACTCCAACATTTATTGATTAGAACAAAGAGGATACTAAAAAAATGGCCAGTGAGACAGGTGGAAACTAAAGAGGAAGCTGTGGTTCAGAATCTTATACCCTGTTAAGGGAGAAAATATAACATGAAGAGAAGGTAATGAACCGCATCCTGGTAACAGAGCAAGACAAAGACTGAGAACGAACTTTTGCATTTGGCAACATGGAAGCCATTGGAAGATCCAACAAAAATAGTCACAGTCTTTTTTTGTGACTAAAGCTTGCAATAAGACAAAAAAATAAAAGGACTGACCTAAGGTAGCTGGGAAAAGGTAAGTAATTGATAATCTGAGATTTGATGGATGGATTGACTCAAGTTAGTGAATTAGCATATAGGAAGCATGGATATAAGAACATCTCAGGAAACACAAACTCTGTACAAGAGGACCTCAACATAGTAACAAAGTGTGGCCAACATGATTAGAAGAAGGAAGTGAGAAGTACAAGTTGGAGGAATACACTGGGACCTTATTACATAGGGCTCAGTTAAAAGTTCTTTTTTTTTTTTTTCTGAAGGATATTGAAAAGAAATTGAGGGGAATTTAAGCTATGGATCAACTAGAGCAGATATGTGTTACAAAAGGATAATTGTTTTATGAGGAGGGGATTGAAGGAAACGTAGGTAGGGGCACTGGTTGTAATGTTATTAAAGTTGTTCGTGTGTAAAATGATGGTAGCACAGACTAAGCTGGAGTAGGGGGACATAGATGGATTTGAGAGGCATCCAGAAGTCTGAATTGATAGAATATGACCATAGGTCGTTGGTAAGAGAGAGGAAGAGAAAGATACTTTGAGGATGATTTCCAGAATTTGGGCTTGAATATGTGAGTGGATGGTGGTGCTGTTACAAAGAAGAGAAGGTTTTGGAGTCGTGAAAGAAATGTGTTAATATTAGATATATATATAATTTGAGATGTCAGTGAGATTCTCAGGTGAAGATAGCTCATGTACCAAATTCTGCCAAGTGCTACGCTGGGTTCTGTGAATATAGAGATAAACAGAAGTAACTTTCTAGCCTCAAAAAAGTCATCGTTTAGCAGCTCGTATTCCTATAAGAGTATAAAGTTGCTATAGCGCTTGCCTCATCCTGATTCCGCTACCAGGTCTGAAAGCTAAACTTTGCCCAGGAATAGCTGGAAGGAAGGAAAAAAACAGTCCAAGTCGATATACTTTAACTAGGCAACAGTCACTCCTAAAAAAGATCAGAATGTGGTGTGAAATATGCTAATAGCATTTATGCAAATGAAGGTTCACTATATTAACTACGAGATCAAGGAATAACTGCAAGTAATTTGGTAATGGGCTGTAATTACCCTTCCATCTATAGCACTGGGGGATGAGGGTGACCCAGGAATCAAACACTGTTACTAAATACTTTCACATTTCATCAGTGTACTTCTCTTTATCATTGTACTTGAATATACTTGAAAAGCCACCACAGAATGAATGAGTCGTTTTTAATATCAGGTTAAACAAGTAAGAGAATAGTTTATTCTCCCTTTTTCTTCTTTTCCTTTTTACTTACTGTTTTTAACATGGTTGTGTCTGAAGAGAAGTCATTCTCAAAGTATTAGTAACTAGGGCTATAATTCCAGGTCTGGCAAGTACTACTCTTTGACTCTGGATACATTTACTGGCATTTTCCATTTGGTTTCCTCATTCCTTATTCAGAAATGTTAACATTTGTAGTGACTTCTTCAAAAGGGTATCAGAAAAAACTGAGTTTTATCTATCTAGTAATAAATAATTTAAGACAAAGTTTTCTTTTTGACTTTTTATTCTGAAATACTTTCCCAAAATGTGGAACAAAGAGCTTTTCTTTCCCCACTGAATCATTTGAGAATGAGTTGTAGGCATGTTGTCCCCTAAATACTTCAGCATGTTTTCCTACAACCACGATTTTATCTTACATAGTCATGGTTTGGCCAGGCCAGACAAATTAGATAATTAGTACTGATATTATCTACTCCCTGCTACCTAATCCAGTGAACACATTCAATGTCTATCAGTTGTCCCAGTGATACTCTTTTTAGCAAAAGGATTCAATCTAAGATCATTTAGTCCACACATTCTTTTAGTCTCCCTAAATCTGGAACAGTTTTCAGTCTTTCCTTGACTTTCACAATCTTGATACTTTTAGAGATTAAAGCCAATTGTTTTACATAATGTCCTTCAGTTTGGATTTGTCTGATCTTTTCTCATAGTTACACTTGAGTTAAGCCTTTTGTGGGGTGGGGCACTGAGATATGACAGAGTGATGTGTTTTTACTGCATTCCATTGACTGGCACACAATTTCAGTTTGAACCATTACTGCTGATGTTAATCACCTGATCAATATGATTTTCACCAAATTTCTCTTTTGCAGAGCTATTCTTTTTCTCTTTGGGATGAAGAAGTGTTCTATGGGGAGATATTTTAATATATATATAAACATCCCATTCACCTTCAGACTTTCATCCACTAGTTTTAGCATTGATATATTTTGTATTTGCCTGATTTAACTATTACTCTGATAGCTAAAATAGTGTTTTTTAAAACTCCATCATTTGTTGGAAATGTGTTGCTTGACGTTTCATTGTAATGAGATGCTTTCTCTTCTTCCCATTTGTTTATTCCTTCAAGTTGTACTGGTGTGAGCTCACGGATTTCTGTTTTATGTAAAATATTGTAATATGTTATCATTTTTATTTATTTAAATATTCTTAGATTTGACCAGTAGGAAGGATCTCATTGAACATGGAGTCTCCTTTTTTATTTTCTAGCATGTTTCCATGGTTCTCTGAGCTCTACTTTACTGTTGGCACAATAAGATGTTCTAGGCTCATTTTATACTTCTTCCCCAGAGTTTTGGCATCAGCCATTTTTTCAAAGATCCCATGTTTGTCTTAGTGGAGGGTGGTACTTTGAAACTAAGATATGAATACAAGATGGACTCACTGTGCTGGCTGGTGTGATGTACTGCACTTATCCCAGCTGCTCTGGGAGTGCTGTCCCTAAATAGCCCTTGTCTGTTAACCCCTTTCAGCCATCACCTCAATTGAAGTAAGTTATCTTGCCCAAAGTCATGTTTGCTATTAAAAGTATCCCTGCAAAGAATGACTTGTTATTAAAGGTTTAGGCTTCTTGCACCAGATTAGGGATATTCTGAATTGCTATTCCAGTCCCTGTGGGGTCAGCTGAGACCACCTGGGGGTCTGCATACTAGCTTAATTTGTCCCTTTGCCCAGTCCTGCTTCTTTTCTCTTCCTTCCACAAGTATGATTTCCAAAGCACTCCCTACTAAATATTCTAAGTGTACTTTCCAGGGAATACAGCCCTGGGAGGCACTGGGTGTTGCTCTGCTCAAACCCTCTCAATGAACAGAGGTAGGGAGTATATGGATGCAGTTACGTCTACATCTACCTCTACCTATGTTTATTTCTCTGTATATTGCACACCATGAATATGGTAAAGAGAAAACGTACACCACCACCACCGAAGACACCCACATCCCTGGAAACTATGAATGTGTTAGGGTTGCATGGCAAAAGGGAATCATAGTTACAGATGGAATTAAGATGGCTAATTGCTGACTGTAAGACTGTGAAGTTATCCGGGATTATCTGGGTGAACCCAATGAATTAACAAGTGTCCTTAAAAATGAAATAGGGAAGCAGAAGAAGAGAGACATAGGAGATGTGAGTATAGAAGTCAGAGTCATGCAGTGTAAAGACTTGGCCCACAGATACTGGCTTTGAAGATAGAGGAAAGGGGCCATGAGCCAAGGCATGTGGGTGGTCTCTAGCAATTGGAAAAGACAGGGGAAAAGTTCTCCATTAAAGTCTCCAGAAAGGGATCTAGCCTTTTTGATGCCTTAATTTCACCCACTGACAGCCATGTTGAACTTCTGACTCACAAAACTGTAAGGTTATATATCTGCACTGCTTTAAGCCACTAAGACTGTGATAATTTGTTATAGCAACACTAGACAACTAATACAATGAATTTATATTGATTCCACTAATCCCAGTCCAACAGCACAGGATTTATTACAGTTTTCCCTCTTTTTGTATTTGTAGCTCTGTTTTCCATTGCTGAAAAACGGCTCCCATTATGCTCAACAAATGTATCTATGGAATCAATGCCAAGCCCACTGGGCCAGCTTCCTAATCTGGGCTCTTTTCCTCAGCTCAGCCACCACTGCGATCTCTTGTATGTCTTGCTTACATGACCCCCAACCAGTGGATCTTAGACTTAATTATTAAGAAAGGAAGGAAGTATGGGAGGAAGCAAACAGAGAAGGAGGCTAAGAGAGAAAGGTGTGGAAGGGAGAGAGGAGGCTGAGCGAAAAGAAAAACAGTTAAGTCAGAGATATATGTTTTGTTTTGTTTTGTTTTATCCAAAGTCTGTGCATAGGGTCTGTGGGTGGACCTCAAAGACTCATTGTATCATATACCCCACTCCCCAAATATTCTGAAAAATCAGCATTTGTGTTTGCTTCCTCAGGGTACATATAGATCAGTATAGTTTTCATCACTTTCTCAAGAGAGATGCTTGTGCTCTAATAAGTTAGAAAGCACTGAGCTTATAACTATTTAGTTGGAAAGTAGAGCAACGACCTAAACATCCTCCTTAAAATCCATTTACAAGCCTTGTGATTGACAAAATATATTTTCAGAATGCTCACAACACAATCACTCTTGGTAGGAGTTGTTAAAATTTTATGTTCTTTGTCTCAGTCCTGTCTGAGATGCCAGGGATCAGAAAATTTTTGATAGGTGCTCAGAATCTCCACATTTCAAAGATTGATAGTAAGCCATTTAAAGGGAATATTATAGGATTGAACACCTAATTTTTCCAGCTAGTGTTGCCAACTCCAGCTTCTACAAGGACCTAGATAAAAAAAGACCTGGAGAATGAATTTATTGAAGAAAATTTTAATATATAAGTGTATCTACCCTCCCAGCCTTCAAATGAGTCAATTGTAGGAGGTTCCAGTTAGAGGTCCTGAAACGCCTCATGAAAGGAAAAAAAAAAAAAANAGATAAAAAAAGACCTGGAGAATGAATTTATTGAAGAAAATTTTAATATGTAAGTGTACCTACCCTCCCAGTCTTCAAATGAGTCAATTGTAGGAGGTTCCAGTTAGAGGTCCTGAAACGCCTCATGAAAAGAAAAAAAAAAAAAAAAGCCTTCAGTATCCGCCAGGTACAGATTACAATGGTCCCGAGCATCAAATACTATTGTTTCACTTTTCTCGCCTTCCCTGAGGCCCACCTTAGAGGAGTCAAAAACCAAAGCCCTCAAGGGGAACAGAGATGGAATAAGGAAAAAGAGAATTAGTTGACCACAGTACCCTTGCCCACTGTAGGTGTCTGGGATAAAAACTGTACCAATCTGCAGGGGAGGATCTCTAAATTAGCTAAGAGTTGGCAGTTTTTGGATAATTGCCCTGGGCTGTAGATTTTAATCACAGAAATAAGACTGCTTTTACAAATGACCAAAAGACTACTTTATTTTCTTTAAAAAATGGAGGAAAAAATTATGGTACCTACCCTAAATTCCATACAAGAAGTAGGGGGAAAAAATATGTCCATGTTTTGTGCTTGAATGGGCCATGGAGGAAAAATAAATTTGCCTTTTGCTTATTTTCTTGGGTCAGCTCCTGTCAAAAATGGCTCCTTTTATCAAATATGATATTGAAACGGTGGTAGATATTGAACAGCTCATATTTTTCTATTGCCTGCTGGAAAAAGCCCCAAGAAACTTATTTATTCTTTTCTTTTCTTTCTTTTTTCCATCTGATGCATGGGTGGGCAAGTTAGCTTAACTCTAAATCCGCAGCCAGCTGTAACATTCTACAATCTGAAAAGCTGTTACTCAAGGGCATTTTAGTGCCCTGCAAGAAGAGGCATTGAGGAAGGCAGTGCTTCCAGAACTGTGAGGGATAATTACATAATCATATACCTTGGGGTATTTTAGCTAATTTAGTTTTCTGCACCTGAAAAACCACCTAAAAACTTTAAAAGTTTCTGGGATTGGTTTTTTTAAATTCAAATTTGCTTTATCTCTAACAGCCAGGGCTATCTTATGAGTCCTGGATTCCCATCCACCTTCCTCCCCCGTCACTGAAGTGACGTCGCCCAGTTGTGCCCGACTCTTTGCAACCCCGTGGACCGTAGTTTACAAGGCTCCTCTGTCCATGGAATTTTCCAGGCAAGAGTCCTGGCGTGGGTTGCCATTTCCTTCTCCAGGGGATCTTCC
>SJYA01014237.1:0-10528 GCA_006410615.1 Neotragus moschatus
TATGGTCCAACTCTTACAATACACGACTACCGGAAAAGATAAGATAGGGGAAGATTCTTGAGACTGTTGAGCCCCAGGAAGAGGTCAGGCCAACTAAGCCTCAGGCTTAACAACATTACAAGTTGTACATGACAAAATAAACAGCATTAACGTGAAACCAGAGTTGCAATTTGCTCACAGATTGATGATGATATCAGTTTGAGTCGTGGTCCTGGAATTATAAGAGGAACCCTGAACCGTAATTTCTGAAGTGTCTTCAAAAGAGATGTGCTGAGAGTGGACGTGCTGCCTAGGACCTTTCTCCAGTTGCACCAGAACACCAGACTTCCCAGTGCTATTGAAGTCTGGATGTTGGTCAAAAATTTGGTGATGTATCCTCCGCTGTTTCTACGTATCTTTCCTTTTAGTGTTAGTATATTGGAAGTAAGCTAAATAATTCTCTAGTAAATATTGGTATTATATATTTGTACATAACAAGTGGCTTATTTTGTTAACAAATCCTTTGAGCACGAGATGAAAGTGAAAACTTTCTGCAAAATGCTCCTGTCAAATAACACCTCCCTCGTGCCCAAATTGTTGTGAGAACCAAATAAGACCATGAACTTCAAAGGGACTTGTCCATTGCATCCAGCCACATTTCGGGCATCACTGGGGCACAGCATGGAGGTTCTGTCCCACCTCCAGGCCACGTGCATAGCCTTGGCCCTCGGAGCCTCACACTGAGCCCAGATCAAGGCCAAGGCCCCCTCACCACCCAGAGCTTGTATGTTGAAACCGTAAGTGCCACATTGTATTTGGGAAAGGGTCTTAAAGGAGATAACTAAGGGGAAATGAGGTCACACGCGTGGGGCCCTAACCCAATAGAACTGGTGTCCTTGAAGAAGAGAAGTCACACCAGAGATGTGCACCCGCAGAGCAAAGGCCCACACCAGAAACGGTGAGAAGACGGCCATCTGCAAGTCACGGAGAGAGGCCTCAGGACAAACCAAACCTGCACACACCTTGATCTTGGACTTTTAACCCCTGGAACTGAGAGAAAGAAGTTTCTACTGCTCAAGTCACAGTCTGTAGCATTTTGCTGCCAGCCCTCACAGACTGAGGCAGTGCCTGTGCGGCCTGACTTCTGAACTGTTGGGGTGGCCGGCATGGCAGTGAGTGAGGTGTCCCCAGAGCATAGCCTCATTCATGCCCAACAATGTGGGCACAGGTCATCTGGATCACCCTAAATGTTGTCATGAAGACACTCAGTTAGCCCCATGGAGAAGCACACTCGGAAAGACTAAGGCCCCCAGCCAACAGCCAGCCCCACACTTACAGCCAGATGCGGTCACCGTGTGCAGTGGGGATCCTCCACCCCAGGTAGCCTGCAGATGACTGTGGCCCCAGCTGTCCGCTGACATCAGGTAGAAACTACCCAGCTGAGCCTTCCCCACATACCTGATGCACAGTCCGTGAGCATGAGATACAGTTGTTTTACACCACTTACATCAGGCCTGTTGATAGTCCCATCTGCCATTCTGCCATGATCCTATGGTAAGCACGCCTTGAATTACATAAAAAGTCTATATGTATGTGTGTGTGTAAATACATATGTGTGTGTGTGTTAAAAACACTTTACGGAAATGCATAAGACAGGGTTTCTTTTAATTTAATCATTTTTCTTCTTTGCTTGACTCCACTTGTGGCCTTCTTGTCCCATCTCATCTCCCACCTGTCCTATATTATAATTTTATTCCATCTCTTCTCCATATTCCCCCCTTATTTTTGTGTAATAATAAGCATACTTATACATTTTCATACATATAGACATCTGTATATCTGTACAGTTCATGTCCTACTCTCTGGAACCAGAGACTGGTTCCCATGGACTGCAACATGCCAGGCCTCCCTGTCTATCATCAACTCCCAGAGCTTACTCAGACTCATGTCCATCAAGTCGGTGATGCCATCCAACCATCTCCTCCTCTGTCGTCCCCTTCTTCTCCTGCCTTCAACCTTGCCCAGCATCGAGGTCTTTTCCAATGGTGGAGGATTTTGGTAAATTTCTTTTACCAAGAGGGATCTGGTTTCCCACTTTTCTGCATCTTGATTTTTCTCACTCGATGATATCTTGTAGAAATCTCTGTGAAATCTTCTGTTAGAGCATTCAATGGATCTTCTCCCTGGCTGCTTCACGTTCCACATGAGGAAAGCATATCTTCTCTGCGTACACAGCTTTCACCTGCTGCACACTGACTATTATGATGGCCCAGAGTGGCTACTGGGCTTGACATATTTTAAATTTTCACAGATGCAGCCCAGCTGTTTTTCAGGAGGCCTGATATCCAGTAAGACCTGTGCTTTTTCTTACTGTGGACACTGGCACCCAGTGTGCAGGGCTGTCATGACTACACAGGACCAGCCTGCTCCAGCTCCGCACATGTCCCACAGGTGTGCACAAAGCCTTCTGCAAAACCACATCCCATTGTTTCTTCCACTTTCCTCATACATGCACGCTCAATTGCTCATTCATGTCCAACTCTCTGTGACCCCATGGGTTGTAGCCCACCAGGCTCTGCTGTCCATGGAATTTTCCTGGCGAGAATACTGGAGTGGGTTGCCATTTCCTACTCCAGAGGATCTTCCCCACCCAGGGATTGAATCCCGGTCTTTGGCATCACCTGCACTGGTGGGCAGATTCTTTACCACTGCACCACCTGGGAAGCCCCTCAACTGTTCTCAGTTCAGTTCAGTCGCTCAGTCATGTCCGACTCTTTGCGACCCCATGAATTGCAGCACGCCAGGCCTCCCTGTCCGTCACCAACTCCCGAGTTCACTCAGACTCTCGTCCATCGAGTCAGTAATGCCATCCAGCCATCTATCTCATCCTCTGTTGTCCCCTTCTCCTCCTGCCCCCAATCTCTCCCAGCATCAAAGTCTTTTCCAATGAGTCAACCCTTTGCATGAGATGGCCAAAGTACTGGNAACCCTTTGCATGAGATGGCCAAAGTACTGGAGCTTCAGCTTTAGTATCATTCCTTCCATAGAAATCCCAGGGCTGATCTCCTTCAGAATGGACTGGTTGGATCTCCTTGCAGTCCAAGGGACTCTCAAGAGCCTTCTCCAATACCACAGTTCAAAAGCATCAATTCAGGCCCAGCTAAACTTCATCAGAGGATCAACACCACTTCAGTTCAGTTCAGTTCAGTTGCCCAGTCATGTCCAACTCTTTGCAACCCCATGAATCGCAGCACACCAGGCCTCCCTGTCCATCACCAACTCCTGGAGTTCACTCAAACTCACGTCCATCGAGTCAGTGATGCCATCCAGCCATCTCATCCTCTGTCATCCCTTTCTCCTCCTGCCCCCAATCCCTCCCAGCATCAGAGTCTTTTCCAAGGAGTCAACTCTTCGCATGAGGTGGCCAAAGTACTGGAGTTTCAGCCTCAGCATCATTCCCTCTAAAGAAATCCCAGGGCTGATCTCCTTCAGAATGGACTGGTTGGATCTCCTTGCTGTCCAAGGGACTCTCAAGAGTAAAATCATACCCAAATTCCCCTGTACAGTTTTACTCTCAGAGAAGAAATGTTGCCCGTCAATGGTCTAGGGGGCAAGGGCAGCTTGGGCCTCTCCCCCTGCCCTTCCCGTCTCACTATATCCAGGCTCCTCTGATGTCTTGCTTGTCCAGAGGGAGCTGCTAAACCACACCTGCGGCCACCCCTTCTGAGAGCCAGTGTCAATTGTCAGAGGCAGAGCCATCTAAACCAGACGTCTCTATACTCTTTCAGATCAGAGAGATCTTGGCTCTCGGAAATACCTAAGTGGTCCATTTATCAAGCAGGTCAAAACACTTAGCAATATATACTAATAACTTAGTTGTCTGAAAGCTATATACATAAATTCCAAAGGGGACTATTTTTCTTTCATTTTCACATAACTTCCACTAGTTACTAACGGGGTATGTGGCCTTGTTGGACGCTGCACAGGTGGTCAGTCCTGGCAGATTGCTCGCCGCCTGCCCCACGATGACTTCCACGTGGCGCGGAAATGCATCTTTAGGATGAAAAGTGCCGCAGTGTCACCAGCGGTGGCGGCGACCTCGAGCCAGCAGCGTCACCCGCGTCCAGCAGAGGGCGCTGCGTGTCCCCAGAACTGAGCATGCGCGCGGCCCAGCAGCTCCTCCCTCGGGGGGTTCCGAAGTCCACGCCACTTATCCCTCCACTAGTGCCCACAGAAATGAGGTAGGATCTGGAAGCAGAGGCGGGTCCTGGGCTGGGATGTCGCCTACCCGGGCAGGAGTCGCTCAGGAGTCGTCGCCAGCATAGAGGACAGGCACCGGGGCCTCTGCACCCGTGACCCTATCTGGGCGCGGCTTGTCCCCAGGCGATCGCGTCCGGCGGGCACCAGCGCTGGGGTGGGAGCGGGACGCGCACTGAGTTCGGAAGGGTCCTGAGTGAGGAACACGACTGTCCCCGGCCACCGCCGAGAGCGCGCCCGAGGGACCTTGGGGACTGCGGGCAGCCCTATCCTGGGCCACATGACAGCAAACCAAGACCAGAGTCTCTGACAATGAGCCAGGCATGGTCCACCGTGGGGTCCCTACAAACCAGGACCGGCCTAGGTGTGTCCGCGGCCTCTGCTGTCTTGGGAGCCATCCAGGGCTGGAGCCCGGGCCACGAACACAGCTGGGGACACAGAAGACGCTCTAAAGACGTTTAGAAGAATGGACTACACAGAATGTGCGAGGGCTTTGCTGGTGGCTCAGCCGGTAAAGAGTCTGCCTGCAGTGTGGGAGACCCGGGTTCAATCCTTGGACCTGGAAGATCCCTTGGAGAAGCATATGACAACACATTCTTGTGTTCTTGCTTGGAAAATCCCATGGACAGAGGAGCCTGGCAGGCTACAGTCTACGGGGCCGGCAAGAGTGGGGCAGGACTCAGCCAGTAACACACAGGATGAAGACAAAAAATATACAAGCAGTATTCACAGTATTTACTTTGGAAGTGAGAATATAAGCTGTTTTTCTGCACCTCTCTAAACGTTATAAATTACATAGGTATCACCAGAATAAACTTTTTAAAGCAATGATTTTCTCACAAAGCTAGGCACTCCTCTCCATCTAGAAGGGCTAAAGTCTGAAAAAGGAGATCCCAAACTCACATGTTTTCAGGTGCCTGGTAAGCTGGGTAAATGAGAAGGCAGAACTGAGCATGAGCCCATAGGGAGGTGTGAGGACGGCAGAGAACCAGCTGCTCTGCAGGAAGCAGGCTTCTCCAGCTCAAGCTCGCCTTTAATCTTCATGAAAACCCTGAGGGCAGGCCCACTTTGAGGACACGAAAAGGGGAAACGGCCCAAGATGACAAAGCAAGAAGCAGAGCGCTCGTTGGAGAGGCGGGCAGTGTAGAGGCATGGGCGCCATCTGCCAGGCTATGATTGTGCCTTCACACCCCACGCCCATGGCCCAGACTGGTGCAGTGACCTTGGCCCATGAAGGAGTGACGGGTTCACTGGCCTCCTTTCACCCACACGACAAAACCAGTTGTCTGACCACTCAGAGGGGGTCTGTAAGAGGAGTGAGGAGGGCCATGGGTGGAAACACTCGGACAGTGTGCACATCTCCAAGTATCAATATGAAAGACATACCAGTGCAACTTAAAAAGGGCACAGAGAGGAGAATCTTTACAGCCTTGGGTCAAGAAAGATTTCTTAAGACAAAAAAGAGCATAAACAAAAAGGAAAAGATTGATATTTAAAACTTATCTACATTAAAATTAACAAATTCTGGTCCTTAAAAGATACTGTAAAGAAAATGAAAAGAAAGCAACAAACCAGAAAAAAAAAGATATTTATGATGCATATACTTGAAAAATGATTCAAACCCAGAATATATGTAATTTTTTTTAGTCTATGACGCAAGAGGAAAAAGACAACATCTTAAAACCTAAAACTTCCTACTTCCTAAGAAAGGAACCAGGAGGGCCAGAATATGTGTGAGAAATGTCCAACCTATATTCAAGGAAACAAATTAAAAATGATATGCAAGTTCACATTCCCTAGATTAACAAAAATTAAAATCTCTGTCAATATAGAGAAGACTTAGTTTAAAAAAAAAGTTCATACACAGCTGCTGCTGCTGCTGCTGAATCGCTTCAGTCTGACTCTGTGCGACCCCACAGACAGCAGCCCACCAGGCTCTCCCGTCCCTGGGATTCTCCAGGCAAGAACACTGGAGTGGGTTGCCATTTCCTTCTCCAATGCATGAAAGTGAAAAGGGAAAGTGAAGTCGCTCAATCTAGTGGAACTGTAAAATGGAACAATCGCTGTGACACGGCATCTGGGAAAGGTGGGCATACAGCAGTGGTGCCTCCGTATGGCCCAGGATTCCACTCCTCACGTTGTTTTTGTTATTCAGTCACTCAGTCATGTCAGACTCTGCAACCCATGGACTTATGCCAGGCTTCCTTGTCCTTCACCATCTGGAGTTTGCTCAAACTCATGTCCATTGAGTCAGTCCATCTCATCCTCTATCGTCTCCTGCTCCTGCCCTCAGTCTTTCCCAGCATCAGAGTCTTTTCCAATGAGTCAGCTCTTCACATCAGGTGGCCAAAGTATTAGAGCTTCAGCTTCAGCATCCTTCCTTCCAATGAATGTTCAGGACCGATTTCCTTTACAATTGACTGGGTTGATCTGCTTGCTATCCAAGAGACTCTCAAGAGTCTTCTCCACCACGGTTCAAAAGCATCAGTTCTTCAGCACTCAGCCTTTTTTTATTGTCCACCTCTCATATCCATGCATAATTACTGGAAAAATCATAGCTTTGACTATATGGACCTTTGTTGGCAAAATGATGTCTCTGCTTTTAAATATGTTGTCTAGGTTTGTCATTGCTTTTCTTCCAAGGAGCAAACATCTCTTAATTTCATGGCTGCAGTCATTATCTGCAGTGATTTTGTAGCCCAAGAAATAAGTCTGTCACTGTTTCCATTGTTTCCCCATCTATTTGTCATGAAGTGATGGGACTGGATGCCATGATTTTAGTTTTCTGAATGTTGAGTTTTAAGTCAGCTTTTTCACTCTCCTCTTTCACTTTCATCAAGAGGCTCTTTAGTTCCTCTTCACTTTCTGCCATAAGGGTGGTGTCATCTGCATATCTGAGGTTATTGATATTTCTCCTGGCAGTCTTGATTCCAGCTTGTGCTTCATCAAACCCATCATTTCACATAATGTACACTGCATATAAGTTAAATAAACAGGGTGACAATATACAGCCTTGACATACTCCTTTTCCTATTTGGAACTAGTCTGTTGTTCCATGTCCAGTTCTAACTGTTGCTTCCTGACCTGCATACAGATTTCTCAAGAGGCAGGTCAGGTGGTCTGGTATTCCCATCTCTTTCAGAATTTTCCACAGTTTATTGTGATCCACACAGTCAAAGGCTTTGGCATAGTCAATAAAGCAGAAATAGATGTTTTTCTGGAACTCTCTTGCTTTTTCAATGATCCGGCAGATGTTGGCAATTTGATCTCTGGTCCTTCTGCCTTTTCTAAAACCAGCTTGAACATCTGGAAGTTCACAGTTCACATATTGCTGAAGCCTGGCTTGGAGAATGTTGAGCATTACTTTACTAGCATGTGAGATGAGTGCAATTGTGCAGTAGTTTGAGCATTCTTTGGCAATGCCTTTCTTTGGGATTGGAATAAAAACTGACATTTTCCAGTCCTGTGGCCACTGCTGAGTTTTCCAAATTTGCTGGCATATGGAGTACAGCACTTTCACAGCATCATCTTTCAGGATTTGAAATAGCTCAACTGGAATTCCATCACCTCCACTAGCTTTGTTCCTAGTGATGCTTCCTAAGGCCTACTTGACTTCACATTCCAGATGTCTGGCTCTAGATGAGTGATTACACCATCATGATTATCCAGGTCATGAAGCTCTTTTTTTGTATAGTTCTTCTGTGTATTCTTGCCATCTCTTCTTAATATCTTCTGCTTCTGTTAGGTCCATACCATTTCTGTCCTTGATTGTGCCCATCTTTGCATGAAATGTTCTTTTGGCATCTCTAATTTTCTTGAAGAGATCTCTAGTCTTTCCCATTCTATTGTTTTCCTTTATTTCTTTGGACTGATCACTGAGGAAGGCTTTCTTATTTCTCTTTGCTATTCTTTGGAACTCTGTGTACCTGGACCCATGTAAAAGAATGTTTGTGGTAGCAATGTTAAAAAAAAAAAAAACTGTAACCAACAGAAATGGCCTTACTGAAGAGGAAGTGGATGGCCTGTGTTCAATTTCAAGTGGTCTGACCTAATATTTTGTTTTAAATTACATATGCAGGAGTGAAAACTGTTAAGAAAAGTAAGGGAATTTAGGGGCCTTCCCAGGTGGCGCTAGTGATAGAGAACCCGCCGGCCAATGTAGGGGACTGAAGCAATGTGCATTCAATCCCTGGATCAAGAAGATCCCCTGGAGGAGGGCATGGCAACCCACTCATCTTCTAGCCTGGAGAATCCCATGGACAGAGGAGCCTGGTGGGCTACAGTCCATAGAGCTTCAAAGAGTTGAACATAACTGAAGCGATTTAGCACACACACACAAGGGAATAATTAATACGAATTTTAGAATTATGATAACAGCTAGTAGGGGGACAATATCAGAGTGGGGCATGTGGGATGGGGAGAGGAGAGGCATTGCTTCTAAAGTACCTCGAATGGACTTCCCTGGTAGTCCAGTGCTTAAGAATCCACCTACCGATGCTGAGGACACAGGTTCAATCCCTGGTCCAGGAAGATGCCACACATTGTGGAGCAACAAGGCCCGTGAGCCACAACTACTGAACCCGTGTGCATAGAGCCCTTGCTTCATGACAGGAGAAGCCACTGCAGGGAGAAGCCCATGCACCTCAGCCAAGAGCAGCCCCGCTCAGCACAAAAAGAGAAAGCCCACGCAGCAATGAAGGCCCACCATGGCCAGTAAGTAAATCTTTAAAAAGAAAAGGGAATACGGGGGGAAAGCCAAGTGACTGTGGTGGTTTTGTTGCTTTTTTCTCTTTTCGTCAGTTGCATTTATTTAAACATAGTTCTCAAAACATTTGAGTGAAATTGGGTCTCCTTTGGTAAGTAAAGGACCTGAAAATAACATTTTAAAAATGAACAGGCAAAGTCTTCAGATCATCCACACCACAGATGTAGTGTTCCCTTCTTTTTCTCAAACTCTGAAGCACCCAGTTTTTCCATATAGTCTTAAAAGCTTCCCAGGGAACAGGACTTCCCTGGTGGTCAAGTGGTTAAGACTACACCTTTCCATGGCAGGGGGCCTGAGTTCAATTCCTGGTCAGGGAACTAGATCCTGCATGCCACAACTAAGCCCCAGCACAGCCAGATAAATAAATTAAAAAAAAAAAAAGGCTAGAAAAACAATACTATATTTGTGATGGAATGTATTGTCACTTGTTGATAATTGAAAGACCATTATCCCCTTGTAGCAGCTTTAAGAAATAGCCTTTTAAAGGCATAGATTGTGTAACTCTTATCTTATTCCCTGCTATGTATAGCACAGATGACATAAAGGCTGACAAATTCACATTTATATAAGTATTAAGCATTTGCTGTATTGAAAGCTCTTTAGTTCTAATACTAGCAGTACAGAGTTACAGCATATCATTTTTATCATTTAATTGCAGGTACAGGCTTCCTTGGTGGCTCAGATGGTAAAGAATCCACCTGCAGGAGGAGCTACCCCACGTCGGAGGACAGAGACAGTGGCTGAGAGTCCTGGGCTGTGGCGGCGCAGGAACAGCTGAGAGGAACCACCCCACTTCTGAGGTCAGGGGCAGCGGCCGAGAGTGCCAGGCTGCGACGGTGCGGGAACAGCTGAGAGGAGCCACACCGTGTCCGAGGTCAGGGTCGGGGGCTGGGAAGAACCACCCTGTGTCTGAGGCCAGGGGCGGCAACCGGGAGGAGCCACCCCGCGTCCGAGGCCAGGGTCTGGGGGCCGGGAGGGCCACCCTACGTCTGAGGCCAGGGGGGGCTGGGAAGAGCCACTGATTGATTAGCACTCAGCACGGGTGACCAGCACACTCAGCCTGCCCGAGAGGAGTTACCCCACGTCCCCACGTCCGAGGGCAGGATCAGGGACTGGGAAGATCAACTCACATCCAAAGATTGGTGGCTGCGCTGACTCGGGAGAGCCTGGAGGAGCTGTCCCACNTGGGAAGAGCCACTGATTGATTAGCACTCAGCACGGGTGACCAGCACACTCAGCCTGCCCGAGAGGAGTTACCCCACGTCCCCACGTCCGAGGGCAGGATCAGGGACTGGGAAGATCAACTCACATCCAAAGATTGGTGGCTGCGCTGACTCGGGAGAGCCTGGAGGAGCTGTCCCACATTGAGGGTCGGGAGGGGCTGCGGTGAGGAGACGCCCTTCCTCCAGGGTGGGGAGCGGACACTGCACTTTACTGAGGCAGCCGTGTAGAGATACTCCAAGCTCAAGAGAGAAGAAATTCAGCTCCACACACCAGAACTCCAAAACAAGCCTCCCTAACCAAGAA
>SJYA01014239.1:0-10259 GCA_006410615.1 Neotragus moschatus
GGGTTGAAAGCCCTGCAGTATTTCCGCGCAGACCACTAGATGGCAGTATTTTAGCAAATTTCAACTACCCAGCCTCCGGTTTTCGGCGAGGAAAACCAACACGAGCAGCGAGCGACCCAGCGAAAGGTTCTACGCGTTTACCCGCCGCATAGGCAACAGAAAGCACCGGGCTGGAAAGGAAAGTCAATCGGGGGACTGCAGTCCAGCTTCCCCCGGCCGGCGGGACGAAACCCCAGATCATTTCTCCGCCGTGAAGGAGAAGGGGTTCGGGATGTGCAGGAACGGGCGTTCCATTTTAACGAGCGCCCTGCAGACGTTCTCCAGCAATTTAGCCTCAGGGCAGCCCTTGGGAGGAGGTGCTGCCATCCCATTTTACAGCTGAGGCCACTGAGACGCTGAAGGACATATTTGCTCAGTTATTTACGGAGCTGACACCAGGCAAGGCAGGGAGATTGAGCTGGCAGCGAGTTTAAGGGGTGTGGGCTGGGAGAGCCGCCAAGGCTGCGCTTTGCTGGGCCCAGGGACCCCAGGGCAAGCTGCCTGTGTTACCTTTAGGTCCTACTTTGGCTGGTAGAAAAACCCACAGCGTAGATGAAGGGAGCTGCTGGACTCCTACCATTTGCCTGATTCCAGCTGCTTTTGAGAGGCCGTCTCATGATTCTCACAGCCATTCAGTGAATTAGGGGTTATCACACAGTGGTTTTACAGGTAAGAAAACAGACTCAGAGAGGTGAAAGGACTTGCCCAAGGTCACACTGGGGTTCATCACAGGAGGAGGAAGTTGATCCCACATAAGCTTACTCCTCCCCGTGATTAATGAAACAGATTTCGACGTCTGGGTAAATTTCCTAGAAAAACCTGGGCAGAGACGGGACACATATGAAGATTTTTTTCTTTTTTTAATCGAAGCATGATGGTTTGTAATTTAAAAAGGAAAAGACCTAAATGTCCATCCCTAGAAGAATGGAAATACGGAACATGGTACAGACGACTTATAAAGTGGAAAAGTAGTCTCAGCCATAAAGCTTCTGTGCTCATTAGCATGGACAGATTTCACAAACATGTTTGCTGACAAAGGCAAGACTCAGAATGACATGAATCCCATGATACCTTTCCATTAAGTTAAAACACAGTCCAAACAGTATCAAGGCCTCAGTGTATGCATAGGTATGTCAAACTATTTTAAAACAACAGGAAGGTTGCGCACCAAATTCATTAGTTATCCGTGGGCCTTGGGTAGTACATAAGGGGTTTTTAGCTTTGCATTTTATTTCTTAAAGAAAAATAAAACTGCAGAAGCAAACATAGGGGTAGAAATATAGGTGACTGTTACTTTGGTGGTGACCTTTCTATTTTAATTTCTGCACAGAAAAGATGCTTCAGGTAACTGGATAAATACAAAGACAGGAAATGACAAAACCTAAATAATTTTCCTGCTTAGGATCAGCAGTTTGAAGATGACGGTGGCCCGTACTCTGGGAGGGTGGGAGAGGACCCTGGGGCAAGGTGATCAGAGGAAGGGGTGGACAAATGGGGCCAGAAATGCACAGGCCTGGCTCTGGTGTCACGGGGGTCCAGGTCACCAGCAATCGCAGAGTAAGAGTTCATCCTGGCAGCGCCCAAGTAGTCCCAGCATCCTGTGACTGCCGTGCCTGCCAGGGAGCAGCAGGCAGCCAGTGAGGCTGTGGGGACTCCAGGAGGGCAGAGGGGACCAGCAGAGGGTGCAGGGGCCCCTGGAAGATGCAGCTCCTGTGTGGCTCGACGTGGCTACACCCTCTGGCTTCGCTCCTTCTGTCCCTTTCCTTTGGTCATTTTCTCTGGACTCATGATCACACGGACCACTTAACGTGTGGCCTGGAGGGGTCACACCCCCTCCCAACAGCAGGCTCTGCAAGCAGGAACTGAAGGCAGTTTTTACTCTACCTGCCTCCAGGACTGTGGTGCCCAGTGTGGCAGGTCTTTAGTACTCTGCAAACTATCGATCACTACACAGTCTTCTCACTTTTCCTTGTTCTTTACATTTGTCCTATTGCACAAAATAAAAAAAGACCCATGTCAGTTCAGTTCAGTTGCTCAATTGTGTCCGACTCTTTGTGACCCCATGGACTGCAGGGCGCCAGGCTTCCCTGTCCATTACCAACTCCCGGAGCTTGTTCAAACTCATGTCCATCAAGTCGGTGATACCAACCATCTCATCTTCTGTGGTCCTCTTCTCCTGCCGCCTTTAGTCTTTCCCAGCATCAAGGTCTTTTACAGTGGGTCACTTTTTCACATCAGGTGGCCAAAGTATTGGAGCTTCAGCTTCAGCATCAGTCCTTCCAATGAACATTCAGGACTGATTTCCTCTAGGACTGACTGGTTTGATTTCAGTTTCATTTTCCTTGTATTGGCTCATTTTCCCACTCATTCCTCCCAACAGCTCGGTTGGTGGACACTTTTATTCTTCCCATTTTGAAGATAAGGAGACTGAGTTGGAGAAGTTATGTAACTGGCCCAAGGTAGTCCAGCTAAGAAGTGGCAGAGGCAGGAATCAGACCCAGCTCTGCCTGACTTTGGGCTTCCCAGGTGGCACTGGTGGTAAAGAACCCACCTGCCAGTGCAGGAGACGTAAGACGCTGATTTTATCCCTGGGTCAGAAAGATCCCCTGGAGGAGGGCATGGCAACGCACCCTAATATTCTTGCCTGGAGAATCCCGTGGACAGAGGAGTCTGGGGGGCTGTGGTCCATAGGGTTACAGAGAGTTGGACACGACTGAAGCGACTCAGCGTGCCTACACACTGCCTAACTGCAGGGCCGCATGCTGTATTGATAAGATATGCTCGATGGTCTCATATCCTAAAAAGGAGAATCTGGGGTTTTGTTCTGCTTTTTTTCTCTTCCTCATAGAAATTTTCTTTGTTCCAAGTTGCTCTTTTGTGTGACCTCCCCCCCAACCTGGCCCTCTCTCTGAGCTCAGGGTTGTCATTTCCTGGGTGGTTGAAGAATTCATTGGTCTGCTCATAGGAGAGGCAGGAGGAGAGGCCCAAGGTGGCCCAAACCTGGCTTTCCTCTTTCCTGGGCACGTCCGCCTCCGATGTCAAAAGGCCTGGATTCCAGGCAAACCAGAAATAATGCCCCAGTCATCAGATTTGAAACCAAAATTCAGCAAAGACATGTATTTGCTGCCAGAAAGCAAATAGCTTTTTCTTTTCTTTCTCGTTTTTTTTCACCCAAACAAAACATCCTCTTATGAAATATGTCCAATTTGCAATATTTACTTTCCCTTTATTTAATAACAGGAAAGGGTTTGCTGGACTTCTGTTGATTTTTGCATTTCTTATTAAAATTCTTAAGGGGGTTTTGGGGGAACTTAATCAGCAGAAAAAGGAGAAGGAAAAAAAAATCGCATCTGCATTCCACAGGCCTTATTAATGGAGGAAACTTGCTGTTTGTTTAAGAGCATTTTCTGATGGGAGAAGGCAAATGGTCACGTGTTCCAGAGGCTCTGATTCCTATTCTTGACCATGCCTCCTCCTCAGCTGCCTCTACAGCTCTGAACGCCTTGTCTGAAGCTCTCTGCCCAAGAAGATGGGGCTGCTCCGAAGCTTTCAGCCTGAGAAGATGCCCCCCTGCCAGGCCGGGAGGGAAGCTAACGCTCACTGAAGATCCGAGTGCAGTTCTCTGCGCTCACAATCTCACTTCACCTCAAGTCAGGCTGCCTGGCAACCCTGGCTAGGCAGACAAGAAAACAGAGGCTTAGAAGGGTGAGGCCCCGTGTACAAGCTCCCTTTCCTGGTGGCTTACATTCCTTGGGATGAAACGGAAGGGAGTCCCAGGAGTCGTGGAGTCCTACCTCCAAGGGCACCTCTCTGGGCTAGCTAGACAATGTCTCATCTTGAAGGATCAGAGAGGCAAAGCGCGAGGGTTGTGGAGCTGGGGTTTGAGCTGTGCTCTGCCTGACTCTCACATCCACCTTTATTTTGCTTCACCACACCTACTCTCTGGGGCCAAGAGCAGCATCGTGTTTCTTGTAACGAAATACCTCACTCTCCTGAGGTTCAAATTCTGCCCCCCCCAGAGGTCTCGGTCCTGCCTCTTCCTTGGTTCTAGAATCAGACTGCTAGTAACTGTAAGGGCTTTGTTTTGATATGTTCATTCTACCAGACATATTTGTGCAACATGATTTTTATTATATACATTATATAATCATTGTAACACGTTTATTTCTAGAATAGTGCCTTATGCAGGGTCTTTTTTCAGGAATTCTGTTGTTCTGTTTTTGGCTGTGCTGGGTCTTTGTTGCTGTGTGGGCCCCTCTTCCAGCTGCGGTGAGTGGGGGCCACCCTCTAGTTGCGGTACGCGGGCTTCTCCTGTGAAGCATGGGCTCCAGGGCGAGGGTGGACTTCAGTAGTTGTGGCACGTGGGCTCGTGAGTTGCAGTTCCTGGGCTCCAGACCACACTCTCAACAGTGGTAGCCCATGGGCCTAGTGGCTCCACGGCGTGTGGGATCTTCCCAGATCAGGGATCGAACCCTCATCTCCTGCACGGACAGGTGGACTCTTTACCACTGAGCCACCAGGAAGCCCACCAGGCTATCTTAATAAAAGGCCTTGCGGACAGCTGGGTCTCCACGTTCCCCTTCTCTAGAGAAGTGAACTGAGGAGGAATTTGCCCCGGGTCTTGGAGGCCAGAGCCAGGTCCCAGGCTCCTTGGCCTCTCAGCTTGGTGCAAGCACCAGCCACCTTCCCGTTCATCCAGCCTCTGCTCCGTGTGGCCCTGAGGCAGAGGTTAGGACATTCAGATAAGCCACACATCGTATGTGACGTCAAAGTTCTCAGGGTTCCAGCTGTGGAGCAGGTGCTTGGAAAAGTTACTCTTGTTAACGTGGCAAATGCTACAAGGAAGGGTTTCGGGGTGGGGGGCAGGGCTCAGGAAAGACTTCAAGGAGGAGTGGATGCTTGAGCTGGCACTTAAAAAGAATGAGGACGGACTGGCCAAGTCGGGAAGGCACCGCAGGCTGAAGGCCCCACTTAAGCAAAGGCCCGGAGGTCTGAACACACAGGGATATTCAGGAGCGATCCAGCGGTCTGCTGGGGAAGAAAAGCGGGCCTGGAAGGGAGACTGGGGACTAGGCTGTGAAAGGCCTGGAGCGCTATCCAGAGGGACACAGGAAAGGTTGAAGGAGGGGAGTGACTCGGTTAGATTTGGGTTCCAAAGATCCCCCTCGATGCCAGGGGCCAGAAGAGGATACAGAGCGTCTGAGAGGCCCTGGGAAGGAGGCAGCTCTATGTTCCAGGCCAGAGATCCCCGGGCCTCCCCACCTAAGTCCTCCTCCTCCTCCCCCCACCCTTGAATGAAATCCTCCTGTCCCCGCTGCTCCAGGGGCACCCCCGCCCCCGAACCACAGGCCTGCCCGGAGCCCTCTCACTGATCCTGGAGCTCTGGCTTCTCGGGTGGCTGTTGTGCACTGTCCAAATCCTCTCTGCCCGTGGACCTTGCCCTGGAGGTCAGAGCCCTCCAGTAGAGTCCAAAGAAAGCCGTGAAAAAAGCTGCAGAAGGACGGGACTGTTCTAAACACGGGACCTGTGTGTGGGGTCTCACAGAGACCCTGAAGCTGCTTTCACTTACGGAAGGGGGCGGCTCCAAGACAACACCCTAGAAATGATCAGCTCCACTCTGCAAATCCCCGAGACATGCAGAGGCAGTCCAAGGAGGCAGAAGAATTAGGAGGGAAGACCGACCGCCTTGAGAGTTCAAGCATGGACCCAGGAAGGCTCTCAGGCCAGTGAGAGCTGGAGATGGATGTAGCAATGTTTCTAGAGAGAGACTGTGTCCATCTGAAGAAGGGCTGGGCAAGGAGGGTGCTATCCTGGCCAAGGATCATTCGGGGGCATCCCAGTGGTGGGTCCAGCTTGCTCCGATGCCCTGAAACCCTGGAATCGCATAACCGCCCCCTCCCTTCCCTCATCTGTGCTCACCAAGCCTCGTTCTGATTAGAATTTGGCCTCCCTGTGCAGGGCGCCCACAGGGAGCTGGGGTGTTGGCTGGGGGACACGTGTATCCGGTCCCTTTGGCAGTTGTGTTTCTCGTTGCAAATTAGTAAATTGGGAACAGACAATTCACAGAAGAAGCAATACAAATGACTAAGAAGCACATGAAAAAAAAAAAAAAAGTTCATCCTCACCAGCATTCAAAGAAATGCAAATTCAAACCAAAACCGAGATTGTTTTCTAGCTATTAAAGTAGAAAGGATTTCTTTAAGTTAATACATACTGCTGGGAAAGGGGTGATATAAGAGGCACCTGACGTGCTGCTGATGGGCACGTCACGCTACCTGCTGGGCTGCGCGAGTCGCGCCTTTACGCTCCTGCAGCAGAGAACTGTGCAGTCCTGGTGTGGAAGGAGCGGCTGGGGGCCCTCTTGGTGAAGCTGTTCACCAAATGTTTAGGGAGCATTTAGTATGAGCTGGGCTTCCCTGGGGGCTCAGACGGGAAAGAATCCGCCTGCAATGCGGGAGACCCGGGTTCGATCCCCGGCTCGGGAAGATCCCCCGGAGGAGGAAATGGCAATCCACTCCAGCACTGTTGCCTGGAGAATCCCACGGACAGAGGAGCCTGGCGGGCCACCGTCCGTGGGGTTGCAAAGGGTCGGACACGACTGAGCGACTAACACTGGTCTGCGCCAGGCTGGTGAGACGCCAGCGAGGGAGGGGCCGCACAAAGGCCCCACCCCCAATGCCAGAGGGCCCCAGACCAAGAGGGAGGCTGGAGGCCAGTTCCTGGTGGGCTGGAGGGGAAGACGCAGCAGCTAGCCTCCAGCTCCCCCGCCCTGCAATTTCCATTCTCCCCTGGTTCCAGGCCCCTTTCAGGCTCCTCTCGCTGGATCCCTGGGCGTTTCCCAGAGTCGAAGTCTGCCCGCCTGTCCGCTCCCCAAGACTGATGTAACCGCGTCGGGCTGGGCCCAGGCAGGATCCCAGGCATTTCAGATGTGACACCGGGGCTGCAAACACTGAGAAATAGAAAATGAGAAACTCACACAAGTCACAGTGAAGCCCTCCGGCACTGGGGCCCCCGGACCTGGGTCTCGGGCGGGTCACGCACTGCCTGGGTCACCTGAGGCAGGATGTGTGCCCTCCTTGGGCTGTGGTTCGCTTCTCTGTCAGACAGCGAGCAGGTATTTGGGTTGGGGTCCCATGAGCGCGCCCGCCAGGTCGGCTGACCTTCACGGTCACAGTGCTGGGTTGGCCAGATACCAAGACTCGCTGCCCTCTGGCAGGGACCAGGGACGCGGGGCTCCCGAGGCTTCTGGAAACCGTCCCGGAGAAAGACGTGACTGAAACAGCTCTGACCAGCCGCGCGAACTTTTCCTGTGAACCCGGAGACCATCTGCCGATTTCCCTCGTGCTGGTGCTGCGTTGTTGCGTTAGTCACTCAGCTGTGTCCGACTCTCTGCGACCCCCTGGACGGTAGCCCGCCAGGCTCCCCTGTCCATGGGATTCTCCAGGCAAGAATACTGGGGTGGGTAGCCATTCCCTTCTCCAGGGGATCTTCCCAACTCAGGGATCGAACCTGGGTCTCCTGTAGGCAGACTGCAGGCGGATTCTTTACCGTCTGAGCCNTCCATGGGATTCTCCAGGCAAGAATACTGGGGTGGGTAGCCATTCCCTTCTCCAGGGGATCTTCCCAACTCAGGGATCGAACCTGGGTCTCCTGTAGGCAGACTGCAGGCGGATTCTTTACCGTCTGAGCCACCGGGGAAGCCCATGGTTTCATTTGAGGGGCCGGAATTCTTGTTCCAGCTGAGTGTGCAGTCTGGGAGATAACCACACGGCTCCAGCCCCACAGTCCTGATTCGGGAAGGGACAGAGCTGGTTTTCCACGCCGGGATCTACGGCACTTCCGTGAAGACAACCAAGAGCACCAGCCCTCAGGCCCAGCTCTCAGATCCCACCTCTCACGAGCTGTGTGACCTGGGGTGAGCTGCGCCACCTCTCTGAGCCTCTGGGTTTCCTCTCTACTGTAGAGATAACACGGGTCCCTGCCCCAGCTGGCTTTGAAGGAGAATGAATGGGGTTGAGGGCTTCCCAGGGGGCGCTAGGGGGAAAGAACCTGCCTGCCAACGCAGGAGACATAAGAGAGACGCGCGTTTGACCCCTGGGTTGGGAAGATCCCCTCGAGAAGGGAACGGCAACCCTCTCCAGTATTCTTGCCTGGGAAAGCTCATGGACGGAGGAGCCTGGCGGGCTACAATCCACAGGGTCACAAAGAGCTGGACACGACTCGGAAGTGACCACACACACACACACGAGCGGGGTTGACGCTGGTGCGGCTCTGAGCCTGGGATGCGGGCCGCCTGCGGGCCTGTGTGCATGGTGGCCACAGGGGAGTGATACCAGGGCAGTGGAGGCCACGTGCCGCCTGCTCGGCTCACTGGGCAGGGAAGGTGTCCCCTGGGGAGGGGTGGTCTCACCTGGGGCCTTCCACTGACTGCCTTCCTGAGGGCTGGACTTTGATGGAGGGGGTGAAGGAGTGCGAGGTGACCACAGACACCCCATGGGACAGCGGCCAGCAGTGGTGAGCCTTGGCCAGAGGCCCAGGCCCAGGGTGGCAGGGGGGAGGGGGCGGGGCCGGGCAAGTGAACTTCAGGCCGTTACGGGCAGGGTGACTCATCTGTGCCAACTGGCTGGTGAGACATAGAGAAACTCGGGGACAGGAAGATCAGTGGGATAACGCGTTTGAAAAGTTCTTTGAAAAGGGTGAGTCGACCTAAGAGCGAGGGCTCTGGGCTTCAGACAGAGTGGGATGCCCAGCCCGCTTCTGGAACCCTCCTGCAATCTTGGGGTTAGCCTCGTGGGGCCTCCATTTGCTCATCTGAAAGGAGGGGCCAGTGGGCAGGATAACGGGCCAGGTACGCAGGGGCCCGGCCCAGGACCACCCCCGGCAGCAGTGGGGCCCTTGGCCGGGAGGGATGTCGGCCTTCGCTGAGTCTCTCTATGCAGTTCATCCCCATCCTTTGGCCTCACCCGATTCCCCCGCGTGTACAGGTCCTCCCCTGTGCTCCATACTCTCACGACCTTCCATCTCAGCCTTTCCCACAGCCCTTATCAGTCTAGGCCTGGCGGGCATGGCTGTTTAGTGAGCGTGCCTTATCGCCCCCGGGGGGCATGAGTCTCACTCATGTCTGTACCCACCGGGCCCAGCATACAGCCTCCAGCCTCTCCAGAGAGGCTTCGCCAGATGCTTGAGGATTGGTCCGGATGCAGAAATGGCAGCTGAGTGGTAGCTGTTAGTGTCCTGATGCCCAAAAAGAGTATGCCTTTTGCAGTAATGAAAACGGGAGGAAGGAATTTGTAAATGTGTTTTCAAAAATACAGACTTCTTTTGACAGGTACACTTGAATTCATCTTCACAGTGAATATGGTTTCCTGTGTCTTTGGTTTTTAGGCTGTGATATACAGAAAATGAATGAGAACTTCCCGCAGGATCCATGGGATGAAAGGTGCCCCTGGAATGTCTGAAAGCTGGCTTGCATGGAGAAAGCACTATCGCTCCGCCAACAGCAGAGGCCAAAACAGATAAAAATAAAAAGCACCCCACTCTTGAAGTCTGGAGAATTCTGGGGCCTGCACCTGCGTGACCTTGTGTGATGTGACCCCTCCTAAGCTGGCAGGGGGTGGGTAGCCCTTGAGGTCCTCAGAGCTGCCCTTGTGAGGACAGCAATGTGCAGAGCCTCGGGCAAGTAGTGGGCGCTTCAAGATGCCCACTACGCTTCTCTTCACTGCTTGGCAAGGATACACCAACTTTTCCTTTGCACTTGTTCCATGAGGTTCACAGTGACTTGTATATAGTACAATGACCTGAATCTAACTCTACGAGTGAGCCCAGCCCCTCTTAAATGGATAAACCTTGATTCTGAGTCTCCACTAGATAGGAAGCCGGGTGGTAGACGCTGCTGGGGCAAGGGGAATGGGGATCAGCCAAGAATTGAGCTGGGCAGGATTTCGGAAGGTTCCAGAACTACTGTGAACAGAGCTGGACCATTACTGTGCGCTCACTCAGTTGAGCCCGACTCTTTGCAACTCCATGGGCTGTAGCCCACCAAGCTCCTCTGTCCATGGGATTTCCCAGGCAAGAATGCTGGAGTGGGCTGCCATTTGATGTCTCCAAAAACAAGCAGCTAGGAAATAAAATCACGCATCTGCCAAATCTTCACTGAGCCAGAAGACTCTCTTCCTTCTTTCCTCCCTCCCTGCCCACCTCCCTCCCTCCCTGCCTCCCTC
>SJYA01014240.1:0-10527 GCA_006410615.1 Neotragus moschatus
TCATCAGGCACTCTATCTATCAGACCTAGGCCCTTAAATCTATTTCTCACTTCCACTGTATAATCATAAAGAATGATTTAAATAATCATAAAGAATCATTTAAATTCATACACTGATTTTTTTATTGACCTGTTTTGTATGCTTGAGTTACATGTTTAACATTAATGAGACTTTTTTCATAAAATTATATATATATATAACAACCTCGGTTTTCCAGGTTGAGCTAATGGTAAAGAACCTGTTTGCCAATACAGGAAACATAAGAGACTTGGGTTCAATCCGTGGGTCAGAAAGATACCCTTGAAGTGAGCATGGCAACTCACTCCAGTATTCTTGCTTTGATTATCCCTTGGACAGAAGAGCCTAAGGTTTACAGTCCATGGGGTAGCAAAGAGTCAGACATGACTGAAGTGACTGAGCATGAACATGTATATATAATAGTTTTACTGTGAGTGTTAGAAAATTATACTTACAACTCTTAAAGTGATTTTAAGTAAATAATAAAAAAATAATGATTATTGTTCCCATTAGTAAGTAGTACTGCTGTTGTCATTCATTTTTAAAATCATCTGCTTGTATTCAAGAAATATTTCTTAAGCATTAAACTACTGGTTTCATTTTTCCTTCTAGACTTTTATACTTTTTTGAAAAAAATATGCTGTTTCTAATATGCTTCATTTTGCTTTTTGCATTGTCAAACTGAAGTTTGTGGACCTGATATACAATGAAATTAAGCAAAACAAAATGTCAGAGTTTGCAGCAAAATAAATAAATAAATAAATATATTGCAAGAGCCAAACAAGAACAGGTGGCTCATGCTGTAAAGACCCATACTCCTCAGTGGCTTCTAGGCAAGTGTTTTTACAGACAGTGTTAAGGGAAACGTTTGTAGGATGTGTGATCAACTCATGAACCTTTCTTCTGATTGGTTGGTGATGAGGTAATAGGGTAATATTTCTGGAACTTCAACCTTCTAGTTCCAACCAGTCTGTGATCTACTGCATCTCTGATCAGCATGTCATCACCATCCTCTACCTGGGTTGGGTTCTTGGTTTCTGTGGAAGACTTCAGAAATTTGCTTCAGATTGTTATCAACATCTCTGAAGGAGAAACTAGGAATCTTGTAACTCTATTTTCCTAATCACTAACTGCTTGAGCCTACTATTTGCAGCTCAGGCAAGGCTTAAAAGACTGATACTTTTATTTTCAACAAACAAGAAATGGGGGACAAGCAAGAAAAGAGGTTTATGTACCAAGTAGGGTTCTGCAGGATACTGCTCTGCTTGGCTTTAAAATTTCAAAAATTTATGCTTTACATGGTTCATTTCACTCTGAACTATTGTTTTCTAACCTTGTAAGGGACCAAAATTTGCTGCCTCAAAATGCATCTCTTTGACATGAAACTTGTTTAAACTGATTGTTTTTAAGAAATGGAAAACTTGAAGAAACCTTCAGGATAGTAGACCAGTAAGAGACGATCACCTTCCTCCCCACAAATATATCAAAAATACAGTTTCATGTGGAACAACTCCTACAGAACACCTACTGAATGCTGGCAGAAGACCTCAGACTTACAAAACAGCAAGCTAATCTCCACATAACTGGGTAATTATAATTTTAAAATAAATTTTAAAAAATATTGATGTATGGCAAAACCAATACAATATTGTAATTAACCTCCAATTAAAATAAATAAATTTATATTTTAAAAAATAAAATAAAATAAAAAATCAAACAAGAAAAAAAAAAAGAGAGAGACAAAGTAATGAAGATGTAACCTGAGCCTCTGAAGGTAGATGTGAAGGAGGAAAAGTTTCTGTACACTCAGAAATCCCCTCAGGGGAAGGGATGAGAGGAGTTTGTAGCATCAGAGGAAAGCATAGTAACATGTGTGTAGAGGGCAAAGTGAAAGTGAAGATCGTGTCTTTGCGACCCCATTGGCTATACAATCCTTGGAACTTTCCAGACCAGAATACTGGAGTGGGTAGCCATACACTTCTCCAGGGGATCTTCCCAATCCAGGGATTGAAGCCCAGCCTCCCACATTGCAGGCAGATTCTTTACCAGCTGAGCCACCAGGGAAGCCCAAGAATACCGGAGTGGGTAGCCTATCCCTTCTCCAAGGGATTTTCCCAAAACAGAAATCCAAGCTGCATTGCAGGTTGATTCTTTACCAGCTGAGCTAACAGGGAAACCCTGTAGAGGGCAAAGTGGAGAGAATTCCACACAGAAATCAATGCTGACTAGCACCCTCTAGTCTGAAATGATTGTCTGCATGCAATTCGGGGTGGGTGGGGACTGGGATCTGAGACTCAGGCTTTGTAGATCAGATGCCAGGGAGAGGACTGGGGTTGACCATCTGAGGGGGCTAGTACAACACAGCTGAGGGAGTCCGGACAAAGCCATGGACTTGGCAGAGAAACAAGAGATTATTGTCATGGGGTGTATAAGGAGAAGGATGGGCCAGCCAAGGATCTTCTAACTCTATGCACTCCCTCACAGACAGCAGAGCACTGACTACATGGGCTGCAGGGCTATCTCAAACCTCAGAAGTGGGCAGGACAGCTACCATCAAGCTGTAAGCAAATGAGATGACTGTCCACACCTTAACCGGAGCCTGGGGCAGCTTTGTACTGCCAAGAGTCCCATGATCCATGGCTAATACCCTGGGAGAATGCAGAGTCTACCTCAGGAAGTAGCAGCTTCCTATGAACCTCTGCTGCCACAGGCATTCCCTTTATATCAGAATTGTGTCTGTCTCATCCCACCTTCTTCCCAGCCTCAGTGAGCAAGTGAGCAGCTACATTTGCCTCCTCTTGTCTAGGCAGGGAACAGACACTGGAGGATGAGGCTGAAACTAAAACTGAACTCCAGGGACTGTATGATCAAAGAGGAGGAAGGGAGTTCTCTCATGTAATAACAGGAGCCTCAGATTAAATCCCCACATTTAACTCGGTAAACCTGCATCTATGAATTATGTAACTAGATAATGAACATTCCCACATTTGAGGCTGTGGACTTTAGGGGTAACTATGGATTTTGGAAACAAGCATAAGCTAGAATAACACCAGATCCAAGTCTGAACTGGCCCCACAGCACCTGTAGAAGGTCAGAGACTTTCTTGAAAATATTGGAGAGCTTTCTGTGTAAGCAGGTTGACTGGAGTTCACTGTGGGGGCAAGGACACTGACAACAGAGGACACAGGAAAATATTCCTCTTGCAACTACTACTCTATATAATATTTTTATTTTGTTATATTTTAATTTCTATTTATTTTCTATTTATTTTTTTCATTTTAAGCTTTTATTTTTTAAATATATATTATATATATTTAAAATAAAATAAAATTTTAAATATATATATTTCATTTTATTTTTTCCTATTTCTATTATTATTGTTGTTTAGTTGCTAAGTCATATCTGACTATTTGTGACCCATGGACTGCAGCACACCAGGCTTCCCTGTCATTCATTATCTCCCTGAGTTTGTTCAAACTCATGTCCGTTGAGTTAGTGATCCCATCCAACTATCTTGTCCTCTGTTTCTGCCTTCCCCTCTTGCCCTCAATCTTTCCCAGCATTGGGATCTTTTCCAATGAGTCTATTCCTCATATAAGGTGGCCAAAATACGGGAGTTTCAGCTTCAACATCTGTGAATATTCTAGTGAATATTCAGGGTTCGTTTTCTTTAGGATAGATTGGTTGGATGTCCTTGCTGTCCAAGGAACTCTCAAGAGTCTTCTCTAGCACCACAGTTATAAAGCATCAATTCTTCAGTGCTCAGCCTTCTTTGTGGTCCAACTCTTATATCCCTATATGACTACTGGGTAAACCATAGCTTTGACTATATGGACCTGCTTCAACTGTATAGACCTGACATCTCTGTTTCTTAATATGTTGTCAAGGTTTGTATAACTTTTCTTATAAGAAGCAATTATCTTTTAATTTGATGGCTGCAGTTATTAAAAGAAGTGGTTTTTAAGCCCAAGAAAATGAAATCTGTCAGTTTCCACTTTTTCCCCATCTCTTTGCCATAAAGTAATGGGACCAGAGGGTGGGAGATACCCTCTTCCAACAACACAAGAGAAGACTCTACACATGGACATCACTAGATGGTCAACATCAAAATCAGATTAATTATATTAATTGTAGCCAAAGATGGAGAAGCTCTATACAGTCAACAAAAAGAAGATCAGGAGCTGACTGTGACTCAGATCATGAACTCTTTATTGCCAAATTCAGACTTAAATTGAAGAAACTGGAGAAAACCACGAGACAATTTAGGTATGACCTAAATCAAATCCCTTGTGATTATACAGTGGAATTGAGGAAAATATTTAAGGGACTAGATTTGATAGAGTGCCTGATGAACTATGGAATGAGGTTCACGACATTGTACAGGAGACAGGGATAAAGACCATCCCCATAGAAAAGAAATGCAAAAAGCAAAATGGCTGTCTGAGGAGTCCTTACAAATAGCTGTGAAAAGAAGAGAGGTGAAAAGCAAAGGAGAAAAGGAAAGATATAAGCATCTGAATGCAGAGTTCCAAAGAATAGCAAGGAGAGATAAGAAAGTCTTTCTCAGTGATCGATGAAAAGAAATAGAGGAAACCAATAGAATGGGAAAGACTAGAGATCTCTTCAAGAAAATTAGAGATACCAAGGGAACATTTCATGTGAAGATGGGCTTGACAAAGGACAGAAATGGTATGGATCTAATAGAAGCAAAAGATATTAAGAAGTGGCAAGAAAACACAGAAGTATGGTACCAAAAAAAAAAAAATCATTATGACTCAGATAATCACGATGTTGTGATCACTAACCTAGAGCCAGACATCCTGGAATGTGAAGTCAAGTGGGCCTTAGAAAGCATCACTACGAACAAAGCTAGTGGAGGTGATGGAATTCCAGTTGAGCTATTTCAAATCCTGAAAGATGATGCTGTGAAAGTGCTGCACTCAATATGCCAGCAAATTTGGAAAACTCAGCAGTGGCCACAGGACTGGAAAAGGTAAATTTTCATCCCAATCCCAAGGAAAGGCAATGCCAAAGAATGCTCAAACTACCATGCAATTGCACTCATCTCACACGCTAGTAAGTAATGCTCAAAATTCTCCAAGCCAGGCTTCAGCATTACGTGAACCATGAAACTCCAGATGTTCAAGCTGGTTTTAGAAAAGACAGAGTACTAGAGATCAAATTGCCAACATCTGCTAGATCATTGAAAAAGCAAGAGAGGTCCAGAAAAACATCTATTTCTGCTTTATTGACTATGCTAAAGCCTTTGACTGTGGGATCACAATAAACTGTAGAACATTCTGAAACAGATGGGAATACCAGACAACCTGACCTTCCTCTTGAGAAACCTATATGCAGGTCAGAAAGCAACAGTTAGAACTGGACATGGAATAGCAGACTGATTCCAAATAGGAAAAGGTGTACATCAAGGCTGTATATTGTCACCCTGCTTATTTAACTTCTTTGCAGAGTACATAATGAGAAACGCTGGGCTGGAAGAAACACAAGCTGGAATCAAGATTGCTGGGAGAAATATCAATAAGCTCAGATATGCAGATGACACCACCCTTATGGCAGAAAGTGAAGAGGAACTAAAGAGCCTCTTGATGAAAGTGAAAGAGGAGAATGAAAAAGTTGGCTTAAAGCTCAACATTCAGAAAACAAAGATCATGGCGTCCAATCACATCACTTCATGGGAAATAGATGGGGAAACAGTGGAAATAGTGCCAAACTTTATTTTTCTGTGCTCCAAAACACCTGCAGATGGTGACTGCAGCCATGAACTTAAAAGACACTTATTCCTTGGAAGGAAAGTTACTAGACAACATATTGGAAAGCAGAGACTTTGCCAACAAAAGTCCACCCAGTGAAGGCTACCGTTTTTCCAGTAGTCATGTATGAATGTGAGATTTGGACTGTGAAGAACGCTGAGTGCCAAAGAATTGATTCTTTTGAACTGTGTTGTTGGAGAAGATTCTTGAGAGTTCCTTGGACTGCGAGGAGATCCAACCAGTCCATCCTAAAGGACATCAGTTCTGGGTGTTCATCAGAAGGACTGATGCTGAAGCTGAAACTCCAGTACTTTGGCCACCTCATGCGACGAGTTGACTCATTGGAAAAGATCCTGATGCTGGGAGGTATTGTGGGCAGGAGGAGAAGGTGACAACAAAGAATGAGATGGCTAGGTGGCATCACCGACTCGATGGACATGAGTTTGTGTGAACTTCGGGAGTTGGTGATGGACAGGGAGGCCTGGAATGATGTGATTCATGGGGTCACAAAGAGTCAGACACGCTTGATCAACTGAACTGAACTGAATGAGACCGGTTGCCATGATCTCAGTTTTGTGAATATTGATCTTTAAGCCAACTTTTTCACTCTCCTCTTTTACCTGCAACAGAGGCTCTTTAGTTTCTCTTCTCTTTCTGCCATAAGGGTTGTGTCATTTGCATATCTGAGATTATTGATATTTCTCCCAGAAATCTTGATTCCATCTTTTGCTTCATCCAGCCTTGCATTTCACATGATGTACTCTGCATATAAGTTAAATAAACAGGGTAAGAATTCACAGCCTTGACATACTCCTTTCCCTATTTTGAATCAGCCTGTTGTTTCTTGTTTACTTCTAGCTTCTTAAAACTTGTATACTTCTTGACCTACATACAGGTTTCTCAGCAGGCAGATCAGGTGGTCTGATATTCCCATCTCTTTCAGAATTTTCTGCAGTTTGTTGTGATCCACACAGTCAAGAGCTTTAGTGTAATCAATGAAGCAGAACTTTTTTTTTTTTTAATTCCCTTGTTTTTTCTATGATCCAACATATGTTGGAAATTTTATCTCTGGTTCCTCTGCCTTTTCTAAATCCAGCTTGAACATCTGGAAGCTCTCAGTCCATGCACTGTTGAAGCCTTGCTTAGGGATTTTGAGCATTTGTTTGCTAACATGTGAGATGAGTGCAACTGTACAGTAGTTTAAACATTTTTTGGGATTGCCCTTCTTTAGGATTGGAATGAAAACTGACCTTCCAGTCCTGAGGCCGCTGCTGAGTTTTCCAAATTTGCAGGCGTATTGCATGCAACATTTTAACAAAATATTCTAATAGGATTCACAATATCTCAGCTGGAATTCCATCACATTCACTAGCTTTCTTCATAATAATGTTTCCTAAGGCCCGCTTGACTTCACATTCCAGAATGTCTGTCTCTAGGTGAGTGATCACACCTTTATCATTATTTGGTTCATTAAGACATTTTTTTTCCCAGTTCTTCTACACTTCTTAATCTCTTCTGCTTTTGTTATTTTTTTTTAAATTTAATAAATAAAAATAATAAACCGAATATAGACTGATGATTCATTTCCCACACGATAGCACACATGTTTCAGTGCCATGCTCCTTGTGCCCATCTTTGCATGAAATATTCCTTTTGTTATCTCTAATTTTCTTGAAGAGATCTGTAGTCTCTCCTATTCTATTGTTTCCCTCTATTTCTTTGTATTATTTACTTAAGAATGTTTTTGTGTCTCTCCTTGCTATTCTCTGGAACTCTGCATTCAGTTGGTATATCTTTACCATTCTCTTTTCTTGGCTATGTTTTAAGGATTCCTCAGATAACCACTTTGCCTTCTTGCATTTCTTTTCCTTGGAGATGGTTTTAGTCACCACTTCCTGTGCAAAGCTCCATTGGTAGTTCTTCAAGCACTCTGTCTACCAGATCTAATCCCTTGAATCTATTAATCACCTTACTGTATAATCATAAGAGATTTGATTTAGGTCAGACCTAAATGGTCTTCCCTTGTGGTTTCCATGGTGGCTTCTATTTGGACTTCCTTGGTGGTTTAGCTGGTAAAGAATCTGCCTGCAATGTGGGAGACCTGGGTTCAATCCTTGGTTGGGAAGATCCCCTGGAGAAGGGAAAGGCTACCCATTCCAGTTTTGAGGCCTGAAGAATTCCATGGACTGCAGTCCATGGCGTCACAAAGAGTTGGACATGACTGAATGACTTTCACTTAAATGGTCTAAGTGGTTTTACCTACTTTTTTTGATTTGAGCCTGAATTTTGAAATAAGGAGTTGAATCACCTAAGCCATAGTCAGCTCCAGGTCTTGTTTTTGCTGATTTCATATAGAACTTATCTATCTTTGGCTGAAAAAAAATATAACCAATCTGATTTTGTACTGACTATTTGGTGATGTCCATGTATAGAGTCATCTGGAAGATGTTGTTTGCTACGACCAACGTGTTCTCTGTTAGCCTTTACACTGCTTCATTTTGTACTCCAAATCAAACTAGCCTGTTACCTCAGATATTTCTTGACTTCCTACTTCTTCATTCCAATCCCCTATCATAAAAAGGACATCTCTTTTTGGTGTTAGTTCTAGGAGGTCTTGTATGTTTTCATAGAATTGTTCAACTTCAGCTTCTTTGGCATTAGTGGTTCAGGACATAGACTTGGATTACTGTGATGTTGAACTGTTTGCCTTGGAAAAGAACAAAGATCATTTTGCCTTTTTTGAGATTGTACCCAAGTACTTCATATCAAATTCTTCTTGAATATGAGGGCTGCTCCATTTCTTCTAAGGAATTCTTGCCCACAGAAGTAGATATAATGATCATCCAAATTAAATTCACCCATTCCCATTTATTTCAGTTCACTGATTTCTAAAACGTCAATGTTCACTCTTACCATCTCCATTTGATCACTTCCAACTTACCTTAATTTATGGACCCCTTAATTTGTGGATCCCCTGGAGAAGGTAATGTTTACCTTTATGGCAGAAAGTGAATAGAAACTAAAGAGCCTCTTAATGAAAGTGAAAAAGGAGAGTAAAAAATCTGACTTAAATCTCAACATTCAAAAAACTTAGATTATAGCATCCAATCGCACCACTTTATGGCAAATAGATAGGAAAACGATGGAAACGGTAACAAACTTTATTTTCTTGGGCTCCAAAATCACTGCAGATGGTGATAGTAGCCATGAAATTAAAAGACACTTGCTCTTTGGAAGAAAAGCTATGACAAACCTAGACAGTGTATTAAAAAGCAGAGACAATACTTTGCCAACGAAAGTCCCTATAGTCATATAGTCAAAGCTATGGTTTTTCCAGTAGTCATATATTGATGTGAGAGTTGGACCATAAAGAAAGCTGAGAACTGAAGAACTGATGTTTTGAACTGTGGTATTGGAGAAGACTCTCGAGAGTTTCTTTGACAGCAAGGAGATCAAACCAGTCAATCTTAAAGGAAATCAACTCTGAATATTATTTGGAAGGACTGATGCTGGAGCTGAATCTACAATATTTTGGCCACCCAATGTGAAGAACCAGCTCATTAGAAAATACCCTGATGCTGGAAAATACTGAAAGGAGGAGAAGGGGATGACAGAGGATGAGATGGTTGGATGACATCACTGACTCAATGGACATGAGTTTCAGCAAGTTCTAGGAGATGGTGAAGGACAGGGCAGCCTGGTGTGCTTCAGTCCATGAGGAACAAAGTGTCAGACATGGCTGAGCAAGTGAACAAGAACAACAAATAGTTTCAAAAAATTAAAATAAATTTAAATTAAAAAAAAATAGAAACAGAAAACTCAATAAATCTTAAAAACAAATGAACAAACAAAACCTATCCCTTAGCTGCCTAATAAAACAGAGGTATTGCCAGAGATGTTTGCAAAGAATATGGGCCGGTTGTGATGGGGGATCTCTTAGAGAACAGAGTCCAGTCTGCATACCATTGTCATTGCCTGAGAACCTTTGCTTATTAAAAATTTGCTTTTCTGCCTCCATGTCNTGCCTAATAAAACAGAGGTATTGCCAGAGATGTTTGCAAAGAATATGGGCCGGTTGTGATGGGGGATCTCTTAGAGAACAGAGTCCAGTCTGCATACCATTGTCATTGCCTGAGAACCTTTGCTTATTAAAAATTTGCTTTTCTGCCTCCATGTCAATTGCCTACCTATGCTTTGAAGCCCAAACCACTATCCCCAACATCCCCTTTCTCTTTAGCTAAATATGACATTAAGGTGAGAGTTTCAGACATTTTGGTGAGTTACCCAGTCTTCCTGGATCTCTCCCAGGTACATATGGTATTAAGTTTTATTTTTCTCCCCCTCTAATCTATGTCAATCAATTAATTCTTTGAAAAGACAGAAGAATCCACAAGGGTAGAGGAGAATTTGTTCCACTTCCAAAATATACGTGTTATTGTATTTCTGTTTTTCTCCTATATCTCTTTTATGACAGGGTAGGTCTCAGATAAGAGTCTAGAAAGGAAGAGGGAAAATTATTTTTTATCTTCTACATATATGTATCACAAAAATTTTGTTGCTAACTTCCCACTGAAAGAAAAATGCAAAACCTACAGGTCATGAGTTAAATTTAATTCAGGGATCACACTGAGGACTATGGCCTGAGAATCAGCCTCTTAGATAGCTCTGAGGAGGTAAATGAGGAGCCAGCATATATATGAGATTTTTGCTAGAAAAAAAATGTGGTTGACCTTCAAAA